>JAPPVO010000036.1:116921457-116961945 GCA_030407325.1 Camellia japonica | reverse complement strand
GAAGCGTAGCAGTTAATGATAGGTGCTTGGCACGACCTGCATAGTATGTAACCAAGATCGCCCCATGATGATATTATACGGCGACGGCAGCTTGACGACTAAGAATTCCACATCCACTGTTCGGGAGCTTGCTCGAACGGGTAGTGTGATCTTCCCCAACGGGTACTCTGGATTGGCATTGAAGCCGAATAGTGGATATGGGGCAGGAGAGAGATCCGATTCAGAGAAGCCGAGTTTGATAAATGTCTTATAGTACATAACCTCCAATGTGCTCCCCAGATCGATGAGTACGCGCTCAACTGTGAGCCGGTTTATGCGTAACTCAACTACCAAGGGGTCAATGTGGGGCACTATTACTCCGCCGGCCAAATCTGAATCATCAAAAGTAATGCCCGCGGTTTCATGGGCCGTTTAGCTGGAGTGAGTTTTTTGAGGGTCGGAGTTCAACTGAATTGTATGCACCGCCGATGACATTGGCAGGCTGTATATCATGTGGATCACGCTGAGCAGAGGTGAATCCTGTCTTAAGGCTACTGCTTTGGTCGGGTTGCCTTTTCGGACATACTGTTGCAGCCGGCCATCTTGTACCAATTCCTCCAAGTGATCCTTCAGTGCATAACAACTCTCAGTATCATGGCCATGGTCCTTGTGATACTCACACCGTCTATCCCGTCTTCTTGTGTCGGGAGGTCCCACCATTTTCGACAGCCATTTGAGGAACAGAAGGTGTTAGATTTTGGACATAACCGCACTGATTGGCTCTGTCAACTCCGTATATTTCTTGTCAGCGCGCCTCGTGCGCCTGCTGTCAACTTGTAGTTGTTCATGTTCTCGGTGGGAGTATTGGTCGCTTGATCGGCGGGAATCCCATCTCTTGTCGCATTTCGCCTGATGACGTGGTTCAGGGCTCTTAGGTGCTACAGAATTTAACGGCTGAGCAATTGCAGCAGGAGCCGTCTTGTTGGTCACATTGCCGGCTTTAACCCTCAAGGCATCATCTTCCACTTTACAGTATTCTTCAACTTTCTTCATCAATGACCAAACTGTTTTGGGGAGCCGTCTGGTCAAAAAGCTACGGAGGCACTGTCGAGATGCAGCCCCATCTTGAAGGCAGTGATGGCCATGGAGTCATTGCAAGCATCGTCTACCAGATTGAAACATTCCCAATACCGTGCCGAGTAGGCACGAAGGGTTTCCCCCGGTTGAATCTGTATTGCCCAGAGGGAATTGGCTTGCTTTGGCTGGACCTCATTAGTGATAAACCTTGCCCTGAAGGATTTTTGGAGTTGGTGGAAGCTTTTAATCGAAGTCGGCTCCAGTTTGTAATACCACCTGACACCTAGTGGTCCCAAACTGCTCAGAAATATTCTGCACATCAAAGCCTCGTCATCTGCATGCAGTGTCATGGCTTGCTTGTAATGGCGGACGGTAAAATGTGAATGACGGTGCTTTAAATTTCTTGGGTAGCACTACCTTTGTAATCCGTCGTACAAAAGGATCGTGTTGATCTTCATCCGAACTGTTTTTTCTTCGCTTATGCCTTGTACGGGGACTCTCTTCAGAAGAACTGGAAGTTTCAGATCATCCCTTCTTCTTGGGCTCCGGGGATAATGAGTCAAAGTTGCTATCAGTGTCTTGTTGTCGGGCTCGAGATCGTCGACCACCTGCCCTCACAGGTCGTTCCGGGCCTTGGTGTACAGCTTGTTTGGACTTCGCCACCTCCAAGGCCAAATCCTGATGGAGACGTTCATTCTCTGCGATCATGTTCACCAACCTTTGTTCATTTTGCTTTGCTTGTTCCATGATCACTTGCATTGCTTCATGCTCTGGAGTCGAGGGTGAGGCGAAGTTTAAAGCACGTCATGCGGCGATAGTCTCCGGGCCAAGCATGTTTGTTGGAGTGAGGTCGTTTCTTTGCGTGGTTTCATCAGTGACTATCGGAGGGTCTTCTATTACGCCTACCATGGATATATTTGAGTATTCCCACAGACGGTGCCAATTGTGGAGAAGTGGTTTGGAAATACTCTTCTGATCTTGGGGGACGCTCGTGATCCTCTGTTGGTCACCTGAAAAGGAATAAACACTACGGTCGGGGGTGCCGGAATTAGCACTCTGACGGTCAAGTCAGTCCAACACTCAAGATTACTTGTATTCTAAGTCAAATATAATGGTTCTCACATACCTTTCTCTCGAACTGAGGATCTTGTATTTATAGTATTCTCTTTGGGCCTTAGGGCCTGGCCCAACCCTGATCCTTTACATGTACTTATACTCGGCCTATGTTCTACTGATAGGAATGCCGGCTATTTTATTCAGCTCTTTAATTGAATAGGGTCAATGCCGAATAGAGGTTATGTTCTGCATCGGACTGGTCCACTCGTCCGTTGATCCAAGATTATTTGGCTCCCACAATTACCTGCAAGACTAGTGGACTCCCTGCAAACTTGGTTGTCTCCCGACGGTGGAAGACATCCAAGCCCATTAAAGTCTCAGCTAGTGTCAACCCTATACAGCTTTTGCCCTCTTTCAAGCCTTGGGCAACTTCTATCAACCGAATGTTAGACCCTCCAAAGCTAGGGGCAAGCAGAAAATGGGCCAACATACACAAGCAGAGGGCATGTTGCCGGAAGCTTTGCCAAAAGTGGTCACTGCGGTCGCCGGTGTCCGAAAATCGATAAATGAGATTGGGGATGTCCAACTCCCCATTGTGAACCGAAGATCGGGCGTCCTATAAAGTGAGCCCGCACATCCTTCCCAAAGCTTGGATGTGGCCAAAATGAGACTGGGGCAAGATTTCCTCGTCACACTGGGACTCCATCAAAGCTTGGAACTCTTCAATTATGGGACATAGCTCTTGTCCGCAAAAGCTAAATACATGCGAAATTGGATTCCAACATCGAGCTGCGGCATGAAGGAATGGAAAACACAGCGGAGTACGGCTCAGCGGGAATAATGCATTTAGCCCGAAGCCCCGAAAGTTCAACTGTTCTGAGCCATCCAAGTTCGCAATCCAAGTCGAGAGTTTTTCGGCAAAGAATGGCTCCATTTGGGGCAAAAACAGAGCTGAAATGAAGAAACCACGAAGCTGGAGCTTTTGTAAAAGATAAGGCACTGAGTGGAGGATAGGTGGCAGCAATCTGGAGATTCTCAAAATTTATGGCCGACCAGCCAGTCCAAGTAGCCGACCGGCCACCTTTACTGGCCAATCGGCCACTTTAAGTGGCCGACAGTGAGAATAAGTGGCCGACAGAAATAAAAAGTGGCCGACAGCCTCTTTCTGTCCCCAGCAAAGGGTTTTAGGTCTTCCTATATTCTGTTCTACCCTGGATGCGTCTGGCTCCTTTGTTCAGTAGTTTAGTTGAGTTGTTTCAATTAAATTTGTTTACTGAGTTGTTGCAATTTGCTTATTGAGTTGTATTTGATTTGTTTATCGGGCTGTTGTAATTTGCTTATTGAGTTTGTTGCAATTTGTTTATCGAGTTGTTGTTGTTTTGTTTATCAAGTCATTCTTTAAGTTGTCTTATGTTGTTTGTTGTGTCGGTTCACTACCTGATTTTGCAATACACAAATGTCTACTTTTCATCAAACTCATTTTTGTGTAAAATGGTGCGATGCGATGCAATGCTCAGAATATAATGCAACGCTTTTTTAAACAAAAAGCTATTCTTATTCCATCATGGTTTCTTTTTACAAAAGTAGAAGTTTTAAAGAAAATAAAACTACCTGAGGCTGTACAATGTGCTAACACTACTAGCAAAAAGAGAAATAAAGAAAAAAAGCATCTAAATCGGTGCCATCCAGCTCAGGATTGAGAGGCCCTCTTCATCCTCTTCGTCGACTGAGCAGACTCTGCACCATCGCCATCGGTGCCACCATTCGAGTCTGAGCCGGAACTGGAACCAGAGTCACCTTCGCTTCCATCCTCGGAGCCCTCCTCAGCATCGTCACCACCCTCAGAACCTGAGCCGATGTTGTCGCCCCCACTTTCAGATGACTCTGACTGGGGACTCGCTGGCTCCTCGGCTTTGCTGGACTCGTCATTGTCATCGCGCGTGACAGGCTCCCAATGTCTCCCTCGGCTGTGTGCCGGAATCTCTCTCCCTGCTGCTGAAGTAGGCTCTGATGGTCCTGTCTGAAGGGGTGTGACCTGAAAAAGGCAGTTTGAATACATCAGCTACAGTATGTGTATCAGATGCAAGTATGTTGTGCAAAGTGAATACATACAAAAATCTGATACAGTATGTGAATGCAATGTGTCAGATGTGATCTATACATGCAGTGCATCAGTGTAATGAGGTGTCAGTTTCAGTGTATCAGCAGAAGTATGATAAATGCAAGAAAACTGAAAAATTACCGGAATCCTGTGGGAGGTCAGCATCATCTCTCTTCTCAAGATCATGCTCTCAAATCAAGCCATCGCCTAAAGTAACCGCTCGACATACTCTACGGAGGGCTGGAAATGCAAGTTGAAATCATGAGTGCATGAATGAGTAAGAATCTGAGTGAAACTGAAATGAATGAAAGTTGTAAATATACCGGTGGTGTGCCGATGTCCTGACATATCGGTGATCAGGCAATGGGGGCTCAAGCGGAATCTAATAAGGCACTCCAGAAAGCCGCCAACTGGTCAGCTTAGTTGGGGAATCAGGCCATCCAACACACTTCCTAGTAGAAGGCATCCCTCTAGTCTCACCCCCTGATGCCCGAGCCCTCATCGTCGAAGGGGCATCTGCTACCTGGGCCCTACTCGCCGAGGGAGCGCCTGCTGTCTGAGCCCTACTCGACGAAGCAATGTCGGCTGTCCTTCCCGTGGGAGCACGAATGCCTGCCAATGAAGGCTTGAGGTACACTTGGATGTAGGTCATGTAGTCCCCCTCCCCAATGAATCAGTTTGTGTCTGCGCGTCGTATGACGTCAGTAAGCTCCTGAGGGGAGAGACTCTCTGTGTCCCGCATAGACGGTGGAGGTGGCAAAGGAACTGACTGTAATGGCAAGCCCAATGTCTGGCACATGAAGCGCTCACTTAAGAACCAGGCTCGGCCCACAGGTCCCACGAGCACAAGCCGATATTGGGAGGCGCCCCAAGCTCCAGCAAAATGAAATCGGGCAAACTCTGGCATCGCCGCCTAGGGCTGCCATATGATCTACGGACAACAAGTGCATAGACTGATAAGTTGCCATTTAGATATGCAAAGTGAATTGAAGATGAAAGTAGGAAAAGCTATGAATTCTGAATTACCTCCGTCGTCCTCACTATGTCGAAGTACTGGCGCAAGTATGGGAGGGTCTCCCGGGCCTTCGGCTGGTATCTACCATCATACCGATGTGAATAGGGTACCTCGAGTGGTGTCTCAACCTCTAGCTCGGGAGCAAGCGCTGGGAAATAGGCGTATACCCACAACTGTGAAAAGCAAGACAGTGGTAGTGAGAATTCAGAATACAGAAAATGCAGAAAGCAAAGTATGGCACAGTGTATAGAAAGTACAGATGCAAGGCAGAAAGCAGATTGTGTATGTGCAGTGTGTGGTGTGTGCAGTGTACAGAAAGTGCAAAGCAGAAAGCACAACAGAAATGAAAAGCTGAAAAGTAAAGCATACCTCCCAGGCTCTCCAATAGCCACCCAGTACGTTCCCGCTCCTGCGGGAGGTCGAGCTCATATAGCAGTAGAGGGTAGCAAGGCCAGCGCCTCCTCAATCATAGTGCCGAACCTAGGATAGGTCCACTAAGGCGCTCAGAAGATATAGTCCAACAGTGTTCCCCCTGTCGGCGAACAAAGTAGTGCCGAAAAGGAACATGAGGAAACCTCGAGCGTATTACTCTGTAGCCTCGATCGTCGTAGGCTCTCTCCCTCTGAAGTGGTCGGTGAACCAAGTATACCGGACCAAGCTTGATGAGCGGAAAATAGGCGGATGTGCTCCCAACAGATAGGTCCAAGCAACCTCTCACTCGCCCATGTTAGAGTCGTACGGGACCGGCTGGCCTCCCACCTCAAGGCCTGTCAACATGGCGAAGTCGTATGGGGTCATGGTCATGTCCCCGATGGCAGAGAAATGGAAGGAGTTGGTGGTGTCCCACCATCTCTCTACCAGTGCTCCTAACAGGGTCCTGCTTGCCATGAGACGCGAGAGCCACGTGTAGAATAGGCCGAATCCCTCCTCGTCAACAATGTGTCGGACGCCGTCAGGGAGCTCCATGTACCACTCCTTCGCCACGGTGGAGCCATACCTACGGGTGAAACGGGAGTCAACCTGTGTGGATGACCAGAAATACAGTGTCTATGTGTGTTCAGAAAGAGTAGAAATATAGTGTGTACATGTCTGAGCAGATGAAATACAGTGCGAAAGTGCGAGCTATGCAAGAAATGTAAAGTACATCGCAGGAAATATAAGAGTACAATGTGTACCTCAGAGGCGTCCTGTGATAAATGAGACTCAGGTTCCCGTAGTAAAAGATCTGTGGGTGCGCGCCGTGCAAATCCAGTGAAGTGGCACACCGTGCTAGGTGGTAGCACATGTACCTTGGGATGGTACGTCGCTGGGTCGAATGGCCGGGCTCTCGGCGGCAATGGAATGTGCCCGGGCTCCTCCTCCATCCTCGGAGTACCCCCATCGTGTGGCGCGTCGTCTGCCATCTGAAAAGAAGGTGAAAAAAATGAGCAAAATGGACAAAAAGTGCCAAAAGTCAACAAAAGTCAACTCTCGGGGAGAGAAAAAGTCAAAAAAGTCAAAGCCAGGGAAAAGGTGCTAAACTCAAGATCAACTTGAGGGAAACAAACCTCAAATGGTGAAAATGGAGGAAAAAGCTCCGAAAATAAGTTTTTTTTGGTTCAAAGTGAAGGAAATCAAAAGGTTTTCGCGAATCAACTTCGCGAGGGGCGTTGGAAAACACGTGTGGGGCCTGGATCTGAGGAGGAAAAGTGTCTAGGAAGCAAGGAGAAGAAGTTTCAACACTGTATGTGTGAGCAAAAGTGATTTGGAGTTATGGTTTTAAAGATCCGAATGCAAAAGGGCCAAACTGCCTTGACTTTTCTTCAACTGGCCGACCGGCCACCTAGGTGGCTGACAGATCTATCAAGTGGCCGACATGGTCTTGGGGTGGCCGGCAAGTGCCCAGTGTCTTCCCTGTGTGTTTTCAGTTTGTTCTGAGTCCTTGGTTCCTGAGAAAGTGCAAGAAAAGTTCAATTTTCAACTCAAAATGTCTCCGCGGGAGTTTAAATTCATGTCTTCGACGCAAGACTCGTCGTCAGCCAGAAGGACAAGGTATATCCTTTTGAAGCACGTTGTATGCCCTCCGAGAGGTAAATCAGAGGTTGCAGCTGATTTGGCCCTTTTGAGGAACATATTTCTTTGTTCGGTATTCTGCATTGAGCATGCTCTGGATTGTGCATAATATATTGTTATCATTGTGCACAGAACATATATGTCGCGTTTCATTGCACTACACATTTTCGTATGCATGTCATGTTATATTGCATTGTGTATGCTTTGCATTCTACCTATCGCATTGAACATGCATTCGGTATCGTATAAAACATGCTTCATGTTTCGTTACACAAGACATGCTCTATTTCTTGCATGATGTGCATGAACATGCCTTCCTAAGTGTTGTATCATGGTTATTGATGTTGCATTGGATATGCATTTGCATTGCATTGCACCTGTCAAGTTTCCTTCTCGTGCAAGCATGATATTGTATGTACGGTTCATTCAGAGGAATCCTGGGTTACACCATTCCTCTCCCTCATCTTGTTGGTTAGAGATATTCGGGTACACCCGATGTCTGCACTGACATCTCGTTGGTTAGAGATATTCGAGTACCCCCCAATGTCTACGTTGACATTCCATTGGTTAGAAACACCCGAGTATGCCCGGTGTTTTCACTGATACCCTGTTGAAAGCATTGGGATGTGCTCCGATGTTTATACCACCCTTCGGTGTTAGCACTGTTTCCTTTTCTCTCTCTCGTGTGATACGCAGAGAGGTGCTTCCTTTTCCTATCTCGCGTGTGATACGCTGAGAGGTGCTTCCTTTCCCTCTCTCGCATGTGATACGCTGAGAGGTGCTTCATTTCCTTCTCTCACGTGTGATACGCTAAGAGGTGTTTCCTTTCTCTCTCGCGCGTGTGATATGCTGAGAGGTGCTTCCTGTTCCTCTCTCGCGTGTGATACGTTGAGAGGTGTTTCCTTTTCCTGTCTCGCGTGTGATTCGCTAAGAGGTGCTTCCTTTCCCTCTCTCGCGTGTGATACGCTGAGAGGTGCTTCCTTTTTTCTCTCTCGCGTATGATACTCTGAGAGGTGTTTCCTTTTCCTCTCTCTCGTGTGATACGCTGAGAGGTGTTTCCTTTTCCTCTCTTGCGTGTGATATGCTGAGAGGTGCTTCCTTTCCTCTCTTGTGTGTGATACGCTAAGAGATGCTTCCTATTCCCCTCTCGTGTGTGATACGCTAAGAGTTGTTTCGTTTAAGACTTCGGGTATTCCCAGTAGTCGCTTTTAGCCTTTCCTACGTGAGGCGCAGTGAAGATTGCATAATTTTCTTACATCCTTTCCATATGAAATGTGGTTTGACTTATGAGTCTCGCGCGTGGCGTGTTTGTGTGTTTGTTTTTCTCATGTGTAAGATTGCTTTAACTTGTCGGTTTGCTTAAAATGTTGTATTTATTTTGCATAAATGCTTCATTACAGCCCTCTTTGCATGATCATAAGTTATGTTCTGCTTTGTGCATGTCATTTGAATTTTGCCCCTGCCTGCGGGCGCATCTATTTTGTTATCTTGCCTGTTTGTCTAAGTCTTCGACCTTGTCAAAAATGGGTCGTCTCTGGGCTTTGACATTCACTCCCGTCATTTCATGACTTCCGAGTTCTGTCAAAGAGGGGCAACTGTAGACACCCCATTTTTGACCGACCTTAAGACTCAGACGTCATCGTTTGTGCACACGATGATTGTGCATGTTTGAGCTCATTTTGAGTGTCAAAAGTTCTCGGCTGAGTGCCTTATCTTTAAGCCTCTTAACACTCTGTGTTTTGGCCTTGTTTTTTGGCCAAACCTTGATGCCTCTTGCCTGGGGGGGGGGGGGGGGGGGGGGGGGAGGCCTTGCCGGCCACTTTTGGCACTTGTCGGCCACTTTTCTCCCTTGTCAGCCACTTGAAGTGGTCAGTCGGCTAGGGGAGGTTGCCGGTCGGCCACTGGAAGTGGCCGACGGCCAATTTTCTCCTTTTTCAAATATTTTCAGATCTTTTGAGCCAGCTGCTGAGCACTGAGGCTCATCCTCCATACACGTGTATAGAGGGATGAATACAAGCTTTATGCTTATATTCCTATATAAGGGGAGGTCCCTCCCCCTTCCTTGGGGTTCAGATTTTTCAGAGCAAAAATTTCCTCCCTCTCTCTCTAGAATTCTCTCTCTCTCTATATATATATATATTTTTTTGTGCTTGAAAGAGCTTGAAAGTGGGAATTCTCTACACCTTTACAAAGGAACTCTTGATCAAACACCTTCATCTTGTTGCTGAGGTGTTTGGAGGTCCTATTTGAAGTCAAAACCTTGATTTTAGCTCAAAGAAGTTACTGTTTATTGTTGTGCTTCAAGGGTAAGGCTCTACCCTCTTTTAAGCTTTGTTTTAATCCATCACTTGGCCACCTTTGCATGTAGTTTTTGGCCTAGTTCCCAACTGCAAAAACCTCTATTTTTTAGGCTTAAAAATTGTGGTCTAAAGTATTTTTAGAGTTAGGGGTGATCCACCCTCCTTTATAGCTTGTTTGCTAAGTGTTGTATCACCTTTTAAAGCTTTTAAAGCAATCTTGTTTTGCCCTTTAAACCACTGAATTCCAGGGGAATTTCAGTGGTAGAAAGTTTGTTTTGAGGCCCAAAATGGGAGGGGATGGCCTCCCCTCCTTGTCTCTCTATGCCATGCCTTGTTAGCTCTACAAAGTAGCATCTTTTTATGGCTTATGTTAGCTTAGTTCAAGCATGTTTTTGGCCATATTTCAGCATGTTATAACTCTGTTTTTGGCTGGTTGGAGCACCTCTTGCTTGCTTCTTACACTTGTAGTGCAATCTTGTTCACTAGCTTAGTGTGCTTGGTGATTTAGCCTATCATTCTAGCATGTATTGGCTTCACTCCAGCATGTTTTTGGCTTTGATTTAAGCATGCTTTAACTCTGTTTCAAGTGGTCTTGGTCACATGTGCTTTGCTTTGTATAGCTATAGTGTAAGCGGTCCTTACTAGCTTTATGTTTTAAGGCTCTTTGCATGCTTTATTTGAGTTATTTCCATGATATGGCATCATTTAGCATATGATTTCAGAGCATATTCCTCTGTCAAGCTCTCACATATATCCCTCCTTAAATGCTTTTGAGAGTTGTGCCTTACGTCTTGCTTATTAGCCAATTTGTGAGCATGGTTTTCTTGCCTTTCAAGCTTCAAACTCAGCATGATTTAGCCTTTGTTTTGGCATGCTTTAACTCTGTTTTGAGTTGGTTTGGCCCTTTTAGGCTTGTGTTGTAAGGTTATGGTACAACCCCTTTCATTAGCTTAATGAGTTAAGCCTTTAAACGTGCATTACATGAGTTATTTGGATGGTTTTGAGTCACTTAGCATATTATTTCAGTGCTGAAATATATGTCGGTGCACTCCATTGTTTCAATCTTTCGTTCGCTTTGAAAGTAGTCTTAAGCCCCTTGATGGCTTGAATGTGGAATTGAGGTTCGCATGCCTAATGGTTTTAATCCTCCCTTGAGGATTTCTACTAACCAACAGCATGAAACCTCTTTCATGCTCAAGACACATGTGGCTTAGACCATCTTTCAAATTAGTGGACTTTTCACATTGGACTTAACCGGTTAATGGACTAATCGGTAATCTAAAATGTGTAAACAAGAAAGTGGACAAGTAAAACATGAATAAGATAAGCATTTGTGTTGCATTGCACGTGTTTGGATCGGACGTTAATCCAAACATAAGAAATGTGGGACGTTTCGTACTCAAAGTGATGAAACGTGTCACATTTCCTGGTCGCTATCACCCTTGATCCTGCATGATAGGGTGGAGGCACTTTGAGTCTTATGTGCGCATTCACTAAGCTTGTACAAGCTTGTTTTTTGGGCCATCATGCATTGAGATGCTTGGTTGATGGCTTGAAAGCTGAGCGCCACACTCTTTTGAGCTTGAGAAATGATGAGGAGTGTGGCAGTACACACATTTCCTTGCAGATACATTGTTGTGCCTCTGTTGTTCTCTGTTGCAGCAAAACCAGGAGCCTGGAAAAGCAGGTGGCCGACTGGCCACTTGAGGTAGCCGACCGACAACTTTTACTAGTCGACCGGCCAGTTGAGGTGGCCGGCAGCCACCTTTTGTGGCCGACAGGCCACCAGTCCAATTTTGTGCAAAAATCATCCTGTTTTAGTGCAAAAACAGTGTGGAGGTTGGTTCAATGTTCAGAAACCAAGGCACGTGCAAACAAAGGCAATTGACGGCAAAGCAATGGATTTCCGAGCGAACGCCAACCGAGCATGCATGTCTCCCTCGCCCGCGAGGCCACTTTATCGCTTTAATTAGAGAGCATAGCTAATTATTCGAGTGTTGTAATATTTTAGCTAGTTTGTGTAATTAATTATTTCATTTGGTTTGTAATAATTAATTAGCTAGCATAGTTAATTAGTTGGTTTGTAATAAGTAGCTTAATTAGCGTAGCTAGTTAGCTTATTTATTCGGACCCTCATTCGAGGGGGCACAATGTTGTAATAAACGTGCGTGCGTGTGTGTGTGCATGTCTTCCAACCCCATTTCTTTCTCCCTTTTACTAGTCGACCGGCCAGTTGAGGTGGCCGGCAGCCACCTTTTGTGGCCGACAGGCCACCAGTCCAATTTTGTGCAAAAATCATCCTGTTTTAGAGCAAAAACAGTGTGGAGGTTGGTTCAATGTTCAGAAACCAAGGCACGTGCAAACAAAGGCAATTGACGGCAAAGCAATGGATTTTCGAGCGAACGCCAACCGAGCATGCATGTCTCCCTCGCCCGCGAGGCCACTTTATCGCTTTAATTAGATAGCATAGCTAATTATTCGAGTGTTGTAATATTTTAGCTAGTTTGTGTAATTAATTATTCATTTGGTTTGTAATAATTAATTAGCTAGCATAGTTAATTAGTTGGTTTGTAATAAGTAGCTTAATTAGCGTAGCTAGTTAGCTTATTTATTCGGACCCTCATTCGAGGGGCACAATGTTGTAATAAACGTGCGTGCGTGTGTGTGTGCATGTCTTCCAACCCCATTTCTTTCTCCCTTTTATTTATCCACTTTCGATGGTTAGATTAGGGATCATTTTCAATTAGCATACCTTATGCTTGCATGCGTGCATCATTCATTTGTCTTGCATGCACTGAGGCTCGGCGCATCATTCAAACTGCATTGTATTTCAATACACTTATTTGAATATGTGTTTCAAAGCATGTTATTAAATTGTTGCAATCATATGCCATCTTAGATAGCCGAGCCTATTTAATTGCATTATTTGCATGTGTTGCATTAGGCATTTTAGCATAGTTAGGATCATGCATTTTTCTAACTAGCTTTTGTTTTGGCTTGGAGTACACTGTAAGTTTTTATGCTTTAGCATACTTGCATGAGTGTGAGTGTTGCCATGATCGCATGCTTGCCATGAGGCTATTTGCTTAAGTGATTAACTACTTGAATGCCTGTAGGTGAAGGCTTGATTGCCTGAATTGGAACAAATAGATGATTGTGAGTTTTAAGCCCACTTTGCGAAGTGGCAAAATCTTGTTTCAAGCCCACTTCAGGGTTGCAAATCCACGCTTTAGCCTACTTGCAAGTAGCACTTTTAAACCATTTTCACAAACAAACATGAGTTGTTTTGTTCCAATTCTCGTGATTGAGTCTATACTTGTATGTTGTGCGCATCACATAGTAAAGTTAGCTAATAACTCGAATAAGAACACATGTGTTTATCAAACAACATATCAGGTTAGTAGAGGCCGATCTTTGATCGGGCGAGCGAGGGTGCTCATTTCAAGACCTTCCCCTCTCGTACCCAAGTTCCCGAGCTGGGGCAACTTTGGTGATGACGGACACGTGGCCTTTGGCACGAGTCAGGGTTTCCTAAATTTTCTAAAAATAAAATATTTAGGTGGCGACTCTGTAATCTGGCAAGTAGTCCATGTTTAGCGCTTTTTGATTCAAAATCATTTTCCAAAATGATTGCCAGATTTGGACTCTTTGGTGTTTATCAGTCTCACAATGCACTTTGTGGATTAGATTCAGAACCGTGACAAGAGTCCGAACTGTAGGAGGACCAATTCAAGCCTTCTCCGAAAGGGGGGCGCGAAGAAAGTTGGTTCTACAGGTGGATTGGTCCATTTCATACTCAAAGTGATGAAGTGAGCCAATCCCCTTTGTCTCCATGGCCTTTGATCATCCATGATAAGGTAGTGGTCCTAGAGTCTTGTTTGTCTTGCATTTATTGAATGAGTACAAGTTGGATCTTTGGCCATCATGCATTGTGAATGCTTGATTGATGGTTTTGGATCCAATAGTGCCCTCCCTTGATGTTTTGAGATGATAAGGAGGGGCACAGTACACACATACCCTTAGGAGACCCTCCATTTTCCTCTAGTTTGAGCTCTGTTGCAGAATGGTGATTCAGCACACCAGTGGCCGGCAGTGCTTCATCAATGGTCGGCACTACTTCATCCTTGGCCGGCAGTTCACATCCTTGGCCGGCAGATGGCCGGCAGTAGCTTCTCATGGCCGACAGGCCACTGGTGAATTCCTCAGCATGGAATTGGTAAAGCAGAGCAGAAAGTTCTTGGGTAACCCTGCAAACAGAGCCACTCAAGAGCAAACCGGAAGGTGTTTCGAGGCGGCAACCGAGCGCATGCATCTTCTAATTCCCAAGGCAGAGTTGAGGCAACCTAATTTAAATATCATGCATGTTTAGTTGGTTTTGTAATTAATTAGTGTGCTAATTAGTTGATTGTTGTAATAATTAGTAAGTAGTTTACTAGTTATTCAATTTGGTTGTGTACTAATTAGTCTAATTAGTTAATTAGATTAGTTAGCTTAGATTAGTTTAGCTTATTTATTCGGACCCTCATTCGAGAGGGCACAATGTTGTAATAAGCGTGCGTGCATGTGTGCATGTCTTCCAACCCCATTTCTTTCTCCCTTTTATTTATCCGCTTTCGATGGTTAGATTAGGGATCATTTTCGATTAGCATACCTTATGCTTGCATGCGTGCATCATTCATTTGTCTTGCATGCACCGAGGCTCGGTGCATCATTCAAACTGTATTGTATTTCAATACACTTATTTGAATACGTGTTTCAAAGCATGTTATTAAATTGTTGCAATCATATGCCATCTTAGATAGCTGAGCCTATTTAATTGCATTATTTGCATGTGTTACATCAGGCATTTTAACATAGTTAGGATCATGCATGATTTCTAACTAGCTTTTGTTTGGCTTGGAGTACACTGTAAGTTTACGTTTTAGCATACTTGCATGAGTATGAGTGTTGCCATGGTAGCATGCTTGCCATGAGGCTATTTGCTTAAGTGATTAACTGTCTGAATGCCTATGGATAAGGCTTGATTGTTTGAATTGGAACAATTCATCGATTATGAGTTTTAAGCCCACTTACGAAGTGGGAAAATCATGTTTTAAGCCCACTTGAGGGTGGCAAATCTGCGCTTTAGCCCACTTGCGAGTGGCACTTTCAAACCATTTTCGAAAACAAAGATGAGTTGTTTCGTTCCAATTCTTGCAATTTTAGTCTATACTTGTATGTTGTGCGCATCACATAGTAAGTTAGCTAATAACCGGATAAGAACACATGTGTTTATAAAACAACATATCATGCTTAGTAGAGGCCGATTCTCTGATCGGGCAAGCGGGGGTGCTCATTTTAGGACCTTCCCCTCTCGTACCCAAGTTCCCGAGCTGAGGCAGCTTTGGTGATGATGGACACGTGGCCTTTGGCACAAGTCAGGATTTCTTAAATTTCCCAAAACAAAATATTTAGGTGGCGACTCTGTAATCTGGCAAAGTAGTCCAGTTTTGGCATTTTTTGATTCAAAATCTGATTTTCCAAAATGATTTGCCGGATTAGACTATTTGGTGTTTATCAGTCTCACATTGCACTTTGTGAGGTTAGATTCAGAACCATGACAGGAGTCCGACCTGTAGAAAGACCAATTCGCGCCTTCTCCGAAAGGGGGGTGCGCGAAGAAAGTCGAGTCTACAGCTAGATTCTGCAATGGTATGCGACAACAGCGGTGGCGGGATCACCATTGAGGATGGTGACGATGGAAGAAGAAGTAGATTGGCGGAGTGAAAGAGAGAGATAAAGAGAGAAACATTGAGAGAGATAAGAGAGGAGATCGGTGGTAGATGAAGGAGATCGGTAGTGGAGAGAGAGAGAGAGATGATGGCGAGATATGGGTTTGGTTAGGGTTGTGTGATAACCCTGCTCCGTAGCATACTAATTAATCTTAATTACGAATGTGATTATGTGTTTGATATGATTTTGAGTGCCATTTATATGAATATATGTGGTTTTGAATTTCTATCTGTTCACCGTAGGAAAATCTGTCTGACTTTCTGCTTTGGAATTTAAATTGAAGGCCCTATCGGCCACAGAAACCGAAATTGACTACGCCATTATGATTAGCGTAATTTTTAGAGCCTACGGTGAAATTTAATTGAAAATTGATTCGGATCAAATTAAATAGATTAAATTGATGTTGTAGTGCTCAATTAATTAGTATTAATAAGTGTGATTAAGGGAGTTGTATAAAAGGGGCCATTGTACACTTATATTCATTTTATTTTGAGGCTCAAATCAGATTTTATACCTTAGGGAGAGAGTGAGGCAGACTTAGAGAGAGAGAGGGAGCTCAAATTGAAGGTTTGATCAAGAGGCTTGAGAATCTTGAAGATACACTCAAGATTCAACTAGAATTTGGGAAGATTGAGCTTCTAGGTGAGTGAATTCATGGATTTTAGTTTGTAACCTTGTGAATTCAAAGTTGAATGATGATCAAGAACATGAATTGAATTGATTATGATGAAAATGAGTTGGTTTTGATGAATTGGAAGTCAATATACACATGCATGTAGGAATTGCCATGAATTTGCATGTTTGAACTTGAAATACATGATCCATGTTGAATCTTTGATTGAAGTTCATGCTTTTGATCATCTCTTCATCATCTAAATTGAGAATGAGAGCTATATCTCACATGCATGTGCAATTCATAAGAGTATGAGTTTTGAATACATGAAATTGTTATGTTGGAAATAAGTTTGGTGTAATTTGGGGGCATGCATGTGATTAACACATGAAATTGAGCTTCATAATGTGATGAATTTGGTGTTGGATCATGTTAGTGAATGTATATGTGAAGTTTGAGTCATAATATGCAAGATATGTTGATTTGAATGCAAGTTTGAAGCTCAAGAACAATTCTGGATTTTCCAGAATTCGGCATGTCCGTTCGAGCAGGGAAGGCGTCGCTCGAGTAGAAAAAACGAGCTCCCAGAACTTTTTGCAGACATGGATGTCCGCTCGAGTGGGGATATTCACGCTCGAGTGGAGAGCCATGTAGTATGACTTTCAGCTCGAGCATTCGAATTCATGCTCGAGCGTAAAAATAAGGCAACCAGTACTTTTGCAGACTTAATGGGTTCGCTCGAGCAGGAAAGTCCACGCTCGAGCGGGGACCCCTGTCTCAGAAATTTTGTATAAGTATTCTGTGTTTCATTTTCTGTTCTCTTTCACTTCTAAGTACACTTAGGCATACATTGAGCATTATGAATGAATTAAAAGGATAAGAAAGAAGCTTAAGAGAGATGTATGAATTAAGAACGGATCGAATTGTTTGTGACCCATTATGTCCATGAAATGTGTAGGGTCAAGCTCCAGGGCAAATCCACCGGCAGAACACTGTGAGCAATATCTTAATAAAGATATTTTGAAGTATATTAATTGCCCAATTACTTATTTCCCTATAAGTCTTATAAGTTTGTTAATTCGAATTGTGGACAAATGTTTACTATGCCATATGGTTGGGCCTAAGGCCGTCTGCTATGAATGAATGGGCCAAAGGCCGTTGGATATGAATGAATGGGCCAGAGGCCGTTAGATATGAATGAATGGGCCAGAGGCCGTTGGATATGAATGAATGGGCCAATGAATGGGCCAGAGCCCGCTTGGACATGAATGATTGGGCCAAAGGCCGTTTGATATACGTAAATGGATTGGGCCAGAGGCCGTTTGATACGTTCGAGCTTGAATCGCCTAATGTACTGAATAATAAACGAAGTAGAATATTAAATGTGCCCAAGGCCGTCTGATATATGTGAATCTCATTCATGTACTTTCTTTATTTGATATTATTCACTGGGCTTTCGCTCACACTCATTCATGTGTATGTAGGTGAGCCAAGAGATGTCCAAACCCAGCCTCGGTGAAATATGTGAGAAAGAGTCAAGGTTTTGAAAAGTCAGTCCAACGTCTCACGCATGAGACTTGTCTTCGCCTCTTTTGTTTTTGTTTATAATTTTGTTACGTTGGCGAAAACATCGAACTACTTTTGTATATAAACTTTGGGTTTGACTGACTTAGACTGGAATGATCCTGTATGTACAGTTAATATGTTAACTTCCCTTTTGATGTGAGTTATTAACGAATACTTATGTGAAATGTTATTGTGGGAGCCGAATATATGGCAAAATCAAAAGGTGTGTACCATTGGAAGACTGATATTAATTGGCTGTATCCTACGAGAATGGGAAGCCGAATATAATATATGTGCCGAATAAGTGTAGATCCTTAGAGCCGAATAATAGAAAGGACAATGATTAAAAAGTAGGCCCTGGCCCCGAGGATTGAAAGGAACAGGTATAAATACAGGAACAATGAATTGAGAAAGGTATGTAAGAATCACTTCACTTAACTTAGTAAACAAGCTATCCTGAGTGTCTGAACTGACTTGTCCGTCGGAGTGCTAATTCCAGCACCCCCGACCGGAGTGTTTGTATCTTTTCAGGTGACTAGCTGAGGATCACTAGCGTCTCCCAGGATCAGAAGAGTATTTCCAAACCACTTCTCCACAACTGGCGCCGTCTGTGGGAATACTCAAATACATCCATGGCAGGCGTGACTGAAGATCCTCCGATAGCCACTGATGAGACCGCACAGAGAGATGACCTCACTCCAGCAAATATGCTCGGAAAGGAAACCATCGCTGCAAGACACGCCTTGAACTTCAACTCACCAACGACTTCAGCGCAAGAGACAATGCAAGCGATCATGGAACAAGCAAAGCAGAATGAACAAAGGCTGGAGAACATGATCGCTAAAAATAAACGTCTCCGTCAAGATTTGGCCCTGGAAGTAGCAAAATCCAGAGAAGCCGTGCGCCAAGATCCCGAACGACCTCCGAGGGCAGGTGGACAACGACCTCGAGCCCGACCAAAGGATACCGATAGCGACTCCAACTCATTACCCACGGAGCTCAACAAGAAGAGACGATCCGAAACTTCCTGCTCTTCCGAAAAGAGTCTACATACAAGGAACAAGCGCAGAAGAAGCAGTTCAGACGAAGAGGACCAGCACGATCCTTTTGTCCAACGGATTGCAAGGGCGACCCTACCCAAGAAGTTCAAAGCTCCGTCATTCACTCTTTACGACGGAAAATCAGACCCCACTGATCATATCCGTCACTACAAGCAGGCCATGACATTGCATGCAGACAATGAAGCCCTCATGTGCCGAATATTCCCCAGCAGCCTGGGGCCATTAGCTATCAGGTGGTATTACAAGCTGGAGCCGGCTTCGATCAAAAGCTTCCATCAATTACAGAAATCCTTCAGGACCAGGTTCATTACCAACGAGGTACAGCCGAAACACTCCGACTCTCTCTAGGCTATGCAGATCCAGTCAGGAGAAACGCTCAGAGCGTATTCGGCACGCTATTAGGAGTGCTTCAACCTCGTCGACGACGCTTGCAATGACTCCATGGCCATCACCGCCTTCAAAATGGGACTACATCCTGATAGTGCTCTTCGCAGTTCCCTGACCAGAAGACCCCCCAAAACAGTCTGGGCGTTGATGAAGAAAGTTGAAGAGTATTGAAAAGTGGAAGATGATGCCTTGAGAATAAAAGCCGGACAAATGTCCAACAAAACGGCCCCCCCTGAAATTGCTCAACCAATAAGTTCCGTGCCACCTCTGAGCCCTGAGCCATGGCAACGCGCTAAATGAGACAAAAGGCGGGACTCTCGCCGATCAAGCGATCAATGCTCCCACTGGACGAATGAACAACTACAAGTCGACAGCAGGCGCTCGAGGCGTGCCGACAAGAAGTACACAGAGTTGTCAGAACCAATCACTGCAATAATGACCAAAGTCCAACACCTTCCATTCTTCAAATGGCCGTCAAAGATGGTGGGGCCACCCGACACGCGAAGAAGGGATAGGCGGTGCGAGTATCACAAAGATCACGGCCAAGAAACTGAGAATTGTTACGCATTAAAGGATCACCTGGAAGAACTGGTGCAAGACGGCCGACTGCTACAGTACGTGAGAAAGAGAAAGCCAATCAAGGCACTAGCCTTGAGGCAGGACTCACCTCCACTCGGCGTGATCCATATAATCTACAGCCTGCCTGCATCCCCAACCGTGCATATAATTCAATCGCATCCAATCCCCCAAAAGCAACGTATTCCGACCGAATGGCCCAGAGAAGCTCTGACAATTACTTTCAATGACTCCGATCTTGACGGCACAACAACATCCCACATCGATCCGTTGGTCATCAAATTACACGTAAATCGGTTCACCATTGAACGCATTCTCATAGACCCAGGGAGTACTTCAGAGGTTATGTATTACAAAACTTTTATCAAACTCGGCTTCAACGAGTCAGATCTGTCTCCAGCGCCTCACCCATTGTTCGGCTTTAATACGAATCTTGGGTACCCGTTAGGGAAGATCATACTACCTGTTCGAGCGGGCTCCAGAGCGGTCAAAGTAGAATTCCTGGTCGTAAAGCTCCCTTCGCCGTATAATGTCATCATGGGGCGAACCTGGTTACATATTATGAAGGCCGTTCCAAGCACTTATCATCAGCTTGTGCGCTTCCCGACAGCCCATGGCATTGAAGAAATCTGTGGCTCCCCGCAATCGGCACAAGCAGAGATTTTATGAAAACCCTATCACTGACCGACCTGTGGGCTTTGATATTTGTATATAAATCACTTCTGCAATGCAAACCATTTTTCTTCGTCGCTCAATTCATTTCTCAAACCCCATTGTAGCGCTCATCATGTCGACGATTCAAAGCCCCCCTTTGGTGCATGACACCTTAGGGCCGATTAAGACTCCAGATTCGGAGCGCCCTTCGTGGATATCACGATTGGCCACATTAAGTATCCGGATTCGGAGCCCCCTTTGGTGAATGACACCTTAGGGCTGATTAAGTCTCCGGATTCGGAGCCCCCTTCGGTGGATGACACCTTAGGGCCGATTAAGACTCCGGATTCGGAGCGCCCTTCGTGGATATCACGATTGGCCACATTAAGTCTCCAGATTCGGAGCCCCCTTTGGTGCATGACACCTTAGGGCCGATTAAGTCTCCGGATTCGGAGCCCCCTTTGGTGCATGACACCTTAGGGCCGATTAAGTCTCCGGATTCGGAGCCCCCTTTGGTGCACGACACCTTAGGGCCGATTAAGACTCCGGATTCAGAGCGCCCTTCGTGGATATCACGATTGGCCACATTAAGTCTCCGGATTCGGAGCCCCCTTTGGTGCATGACACCTTAGGGCCGATTAAGTCTCTGGACTCGGAGCCCCCTTTGGTGCATGACACCTTAGGGCCGATTAAGACTCTAGATTCGGAGCCCCCTTTGGTGCAAGACACCTTACGGCCGATTAAGACTCCGGATCCGGAGCGCCCTTCGTGGATATCACGATTGGCCACATTAAGTCTCCGGATTCGGAGCCCTCTTTGATGCATGACACCTTAGGGCCGATTAAGTCTCTGGACTCGAAGCCCCCTTTGGTGCATGACACCTTAGGGCTGATTAAGACTCCAGATTCGAAGCCCCCTTCGGTTCATGACACCTTAGGGCCGATTAAGACTCGGAATTTGAGAGCGCCCTGGATATCACGATTGGCCACATTAAGTCTCCGGATTCGGAGCCCCCTTTGGTGCATGACACCTTAGGGCCAATTAAGTCTCAGGACTCGGAGCCCCCTTTGGTGCATGACACCTTAGGGCCGATTAAGACTCCGAATTCAGAGCCCCCTTCGGTGCATGACATCTTAGGGCAGATTAAGACTCCGGATTAGGAGCGCCCTTCGTGGATATCACGATTGGCCACATTAAGTCTCCGGATTCAGAGCCCCCTTTGGTGCATGACACCTTAAGGCCGATTAAGTCTCCGGATTCGAAGCCCCCTTTGGTGCATGACACCTTAGGGCCGATTAAGTCTCCGGATTCGGAGCCCCCTTTGGTGCATGACACCTTAGGGCCGATTAAGACTCTGGATTCGGAGCGCCCTTCGTGGATATCACGATTGGCCACATTAAGTATCCGGATTCGGAGCCCCCTTTGGTGTATGACACCTTAGGGCCGATTAAGACTCCGGATTCGGAGCGCCCTTCGTGGATATCACGATTGGCCACATTAAGTCTCCGGATTCAGAGCCCCTTTTGGTGCATGACACCTTAGGGCCGATTAAGACTCCAGATTCGGAGCCCCCTTTGGTGCATGAGACCTTAGGGCAGATCATACCTCCGTATTCGGAGTACCCTTCGGCACGAACAAAACAAAACAAAACAAAACACGCCAACATCCGAAATAAGGTGCTTAACTAGGCATATAAAAAATTCAGAATAAGACGCAAATGTTTGAAATAAAACTTTTTATTTGATCAAACAGTTGTTACATAACCCCAACCCGCATTTGAGCATTATAATTTTTATTTGATCAAACAGTTGTTACATAAACGCAACCCGCATTTGAGCATTACAATACCCATTTTCAACCTCAAAAGCTAAAAAGGGGAAAAGACGCATTGGTAAAGCGGCAGCGCCGAATCAACTCCCGTCACCCGGAAATCCTCCACGGTTTGCAATGCCTTGAGCCAACTGTGCCCAAGCCCATGACTTGCGCATTGCCAAACTTCCCCTGATACCATTGACAATGTCAAGGCAAAGATCCAGGACAAGGATAAACCCAACGGTCGTTGCCTTTCCTTTCGGGGTGATCTGCTTCGACGACTTGAAGACTCATGCCAACTTTTGGACGCCCTACCTCCCATACGGCTGGGTCCTCTGCCGCGCTCCATTGCAACACCAAGCTCGGCTGAACTCCGAGCCTCCCTAACTAACATCCCAACTTATCTCACCTCACATAATAAGTGATTGTTTATCTGCGCGAAGCGCCCACTCCTTTTATTTTCAATACTGGCAATGATCTCGAGGCCCCAATCCCGAGGCGATTGCATTAACGCTAAACTCCATGAGACAAACGTCGGTTGACATTCGCCACGGCCAAGTTATCCAAACGACTTTTTGAAGCACATGCACTGGCCAAAAATCCAGGCCCCGAGCCAAGTCAAATTTGCCGCAGCCACTCTACTCACTGGTTTTCGGCTTCCTCAAGTTACAATGGCCTCATTCAGGAATAAACGGCTATCACGTATGGATCGACCCTGCCTATAAACCGGCGTATCACTGGACACTTAACAGATACTCAAACCGATCAACGTTTATACATTCATTCAAACACGTATACAATAAAACGAAACACGTACATGCCGAATACAAACTGCAACGAAATATTGATAATAAAACGTTTTTATTCAATCAAACAAACAATAAATTACATAGTTTTGAACGTGATCTGTGTTTCAACCTTACAATAGGTATACTTATACGGCGTCACCCTCATCCTCACTCTTCTCGACTTCAAAAGCGAAAAATGGAAAATGTTTACTGTGGTAGAGTGGCGATGCCGAATCAATGCCCGACGCTCGAAGAGCTTCCGCGGCTTGAGATGCCTTGATCCAGCTATGCCTAAATCCACGATTTTCACATCAGCAAACTTCTTCGGCAAGTTTCTCCTTGGTCTTTTCAATTCCAACTTTTCGTCCTTCATGAAAACCTTTTCCATAGGCCCTCCCCTTCGCGGTCTCCATTGCGAACATACTCACCGTCTCACGATCGGCAAGTACGGTACTGATGAGCAGATTGGTAACCCTTTCTTCCACGATTGGGTTTCCCTGCCCG
This sequence comes from Camellia japonica, assembly GCA_030407325.1. NCBI lineage: Eukaryota > Viridiplantae > Streptophyta > Magnoliopsida > Ericales > Theaceae > Camellia > Camellia japonica. The sequence continues at coordinate 116,938,632 of JAPPVO010000036.1, read as the reverse complement.
GCGGTTTGCCTGAGCCACCTTGGTCTTCCTTAACTCGCGTTCAGCCGCCTCCGCGCGAGCCTCCAAACTTCGAATACGTTCCTCATTCTTCTCCATTTCTCGGCGGGCAGCGCGCAGCCACATGCCGATTTCATAGGTAGTGGAAAGCCCCTTCACCGCCCCATGAACGCCTTCACGAAATACTTCGTAGTCCTGTCGACCTACCATCAATTGCTGAACCTCAGGAGGAAAAATTTGTCGAGCAAACTCGACCGCTACATTTGGGTCTCGAACGATCGAGTCCACCTCTGTCATGGGTCTATTCCCCACAAATACCGCAAAGCTTAATGGGCACGGATTCGCGTTAGATCCTTCTCGACTCGAGGTTGAGGAGATCTGCCCTACGACTGCTTGTCCCGCCTCCCGCCTGGGCGACCTGCTTCGACGTCGAGGAGACTGACGCCTCTCTCGATCCCTGTAACTCCTACTCCTTGTGCGCGAAGGGTCACTACCTCAATTCATGTCTCCACCCAGCTCAGCTAGCGTCATCGCTTCCCCTTTGCTGTTAAAGAAGTCTGTTCGACATTCACACGATACCTTCAAAAGCTGGAGTCAGTTGTTTACTGTGCTCATAAAAGTTGTACCTTTAATCATTTATCCTTTACAGAGGCAGCACCCTCGAGGCAATCTCATTAATTGTGAAAACCTCAATCGTCCGGCGCCGACTGGATCATGCACCGCCTGGGGCAAGGACAGATTAATCAATCTATTCGGCTCAAGTGCCCCAGCCGGCCCATGAATCGACTTCAAAGTTCCTGAGTTCGTCTCGTCCGGCGCTGACTGGATCATGCACTGCTTGGGGCGATCATCTGGCACCCGAATGATCATGCACCGCCTAGGACAAGGGAAGATTAATCAATCTATTCGGCTCAAGTGCCCCAGCCGGCCCATGAATCGACTTCAAAGCTCCTGAGTTCGTCTCATCCGGCGCCCGGATGATCATGCACCGCCTGGGGCAAGGACAGATAGATTTATCAATATATTCGGCTTAAGTGCTCCAGCCGAGCCATGAATCGACTTCAAAACTCCTGAGTTCGTCTCATCCGGCGCCCGAATGATCATGCACCGCCTGGGGCAAGGGCAGATAGATTAATCACTCTATTCGGCTCAAATGCTCCAGCCGGCCCATGAATCGACTTCAAAGCTCCTGAGTTCGTCTCATCCGGCACCCGAATGATCATGCACCGCCTAGGGCAAGGGAAGATTAATCAATCTATTCGGCTCAAGTGCCCCAGTCGGCCCATGAATCGACTTCAAAGCTCCTGAGTTCGTCTCATCCGGCGCCCGAATGATCATGCACCGCCTGGGGCAAGGGCAGATAGATTTATCAATATATTCGGCTTAAGTGCTCCAGCCGGCCCATGAATCGACTTCAAAACTCCTAAGTTCGTCTCATCCGGCGCCCGAATGATCATGCACCGCCTGGGCCAAGGGCAGATTAATCAAGCTATTCAGATTGAGTGCCCCAGCCGGCCCATGAATCAGTTCAGCATAATACCCACGAACTATTCGGCATACGAATGATAAGTCAATATTGCCATGATATTCAATCGTAGAAAGCTCAACAGAGTAATCATTTTATCTAACGTAGTGAAAGGCAAAAATTCTTCACCCACATAACATCACAAACTGCGCATAAGTAGTAGTGAAACGACAAGATAATTTTCATTAATAAATTGAGCACAGACAGTAACCAATTTATACATGAAAACTACTCGGAACCAACAAAAGTCCTTAAAACAAAAACATACATCAAAAGGGAAAGCATTTCATAAAATTCGAATGACTCCCAGATCAATCCTCGGGGTCAGACTCAAGTGGCTCAACGTCTACCTGCTCATAAGGAATTAGCAAGGCCAATGCAACCCCAGTGGCATCAAGGGCCTTAAGCCACCCATGTTTGAACCCCCGATTCTCAAACTTGGGGACTTCATCTACGTATTCCTCGAAGGCGGCGCCTTTTCCTGCTTCGAATGCGGTAGAAGCCTCAGATTCTGCCTTTTCCTTGGCCGCCTTCAACTCTGCTAACTCAGTCTCCATCTTTTTAAGCGCCTCCTCGGCTAGCCTAAGCGATTCTTTGCTCGCGTTTGCCCTATCTTCGGCATCAGAACAGAGATGATCGGCAGTCCGAGCCCTTTCTACTTCGGCTTCGGCTCGCGCAGTCTCCATTGTGGCTCTCATCATCTCAAACTCGGCCCACTTCTAACTGCAAACGGTCAATCCTCTCAAGGGCATTGTATAGGCGGCGGCCCAAGTCGGTGATCCTACCGACCGTCTACAAAACGAGTTGGGATCGTTAGATGCCATAGGCAACCAAAATCAAAACAAGTCAAGTTCACCTACCAAAAGGGCCGACTGCGCAGATAGGGCTACGGCCACCAAATCCGGCACGGCATGAAAGGATGCCTTATCAGCTGGTAGGGAGACTGAAGCCGCCAGGCTCAAGGCTACCGCTGGGTCAGTAATGATGGATGCGTCAGAGGAAATCAGCATGTCTCTGATCTTTGGCTGGACAATGAAAGGAACAACCACGTCCGACTCTTCTAAGCGAGGCCTTTTGTCAGCAAGACTATCTTCTGAACCAGCCTCTCCCTCGGCGCTACCCTTCTTGCCCCGCTCTTCCGGAATCAACCGTTCTTCATTGACCGGTTGTTCAACATCTTTCGCCGTTTCGGCCGCAACAACCTGAGCCGGCTCTTCAATAACAGGTTCGAAAGACTCAATCAAGGCAGGTCCAGAACGGGCGGCCTCGGCCTTTTTCCAGGCGGCCATTCACTTGGCATTTTTCTTTCGAGGCATCTGCGTGAGGTTTTCCCCAGCCATACCTTCAAAAAAATCGCCAAGTAGGTCTCCCAAACTTCCAAAAATATCTCCAGAAGAAAACTCCGCCCGACCCGAAGTGGATAGCGAGGTAGGCTGACTAAGTCTGGCTCCCTCAAACGCCGAGTTTAGGGCCTCATCAACCTCTTCGGCCTCCTCAGTGAACTCTCTGGCTGGTTCGGCGACTACCTCTACCACCGGCTCCACGTCTTGCCCCGAATCAGAAGCTTCGAGACCAACTTGCCTAAGGCTCTTGAAGCTAAGGAAGATAAGAGCCGCAAGGTGTTGATCGCCGGCTGGGATCGGAATGTTGTCAGTGGCCGAAAAAGTAGTATAAGTAGGCTCGTATCGAAGAAGTATGTGGGCCGCTCTCCCTTGCTTCTGTACGTTTGGACGGCCGAAGTATCCAAGTGCAGTCGCAATCTACGCAAGGACTGCGTCGTCAGTAGAAACCAGAATCTTCTTCAATTTACTGCCTACAAAGACAAAGGGTTAGACACGGAGAGAAGGCCGAGTAAAAGAAAAGTTCAATAAACGCAAGGAGACACACGGCAACCTGGTTCACCCCTCCGTCTGGGAATAGGGTCTAGGCGACCCTCGCCTTCGCCAAATTCCTAGTTCCCTCGGACATTAACCATTACGTCATCCACACGCTTACCAGAACTGGCAAGCATGGTTACGAAATGATGGTCAGTATCCTTAGCCCTAAGAAAGTACCGCCCAAGCCGACCGGAAGATTTGGCTAAAGCATAGCACTGCCGAATGGCCGGAATGCCAAGATCGATCCTAAGGCGCCGGTTTAACTCTACGATCCCCATTACGATTCGAAAAAAATTCACGTTGGGCTGAGAAGGAATCAGACCCCAATGGCGGAGGACGGCCCTAAGGAATGGATGTAGGGGAAAACGGACCCCGCCCTCTACAATGGATAGGAGAGGAAAGACGATTGAATTTCGATCCTCTCTCTCCATATCCAAAGTATTGTCCGTCACTAGAGATAGATGAACATCGTCGGGGATGGAAAAGTGTCGCTGGAATCCAGAAACACGACCCTCAGAAAGGAGGTCTTTCAAGTGTTTATCCATTTTCGCAGGGAATAAAGGGTTCGCCAAAATTAAAATAACAAACAGAAAGTAGGATTGCAAAGAAAAGAGAAGAAGACTTACGAGGAGCAAGGGGGACAAGGGTAGACGGAGAAGAGTTGCAAAAAATGCGAGTCAGAGAAGGGATACCCACTGGCAGTCCAAGAGTCTCGAATACTCGACGAAATGTGCATTCGAAATGACTGAAATTTCAAATCGCAATAAATGCGAGACGCACGAATGAGGCAGGAAAGTGTAATGATGACCGAAAAGGTGTGCGCATTCTGACATCTGTATTGGGGCACGCGAAGCCGCCTGACCTATTTTAACTTTTCCAATTCAAGACCAAACACGCCAATTAACTCCCATCAATGGGGAGTTCGGGGGGGCAATTGTGGGAGCTGGATATGTGGCAAAATCAGAAGGTGCGTACCTTTGGAAGACTGATATTAATCGGCTGTATCCTACGAGAATGGGAAGCCGAATATAATATATGTGCCGAATAAGTGTAGATCCTTAGAACCGAATAATAGAAAGGACAATGATTAAAAAGTAGGCCCTGGCCCCGAGGATTGAAAGGAACAGGTATAAATACAAGAACAATGAATTGAGAAAGGTATGTAAAAATCACTTCACTTAACTTAGTAAACAAGCTATCCTGAGTGTCTGAACTGACTTGTCCATCGGAGTGCTAATTCCGGCACCCCCGACCGCAGTGTTTGTATCTTTTCAGGTGACTAGCTGAGGATCACTAGCGTCTCCCAGGATCAGAAGAGTATTTCCAAACCACTTCTCCACAGTTATGATGTGCATATAAGCACAGCTCTATGGGCAAAGTTTTAAATTTGCTTCCATTTGGCCCCTTTACTCTGATGAGTTATGTCTTATTTGAGTTGAGGCTGTAGGTAATCTCTAGATTACTGGCCGGTTATGTCCTTAACCCATAGGGGTGGGTTCGGGTCATGAGAATTTGGTTTGGACAGCTAGGGAGCGAGTAGAGGGAAGAAGCTAGCAGTGAGAGAGGACTGGTTTGGGTTTGGTTTAGAAAATAATATATATATATATATATATATAACAGTGGAAGGCTTGGTTTGAATTTGTCCTAGACGCATATGTCCTACTAGGACATTTGAATAGTTAGGATTCATTTCTGGCTGGAATGGACGGTAGAGATAAGAACCTTCTCTCTCACTCTACTTCAACTTCCCGCCTAGGAGCACACTTCAAAAATAAACCTAAAACTTTGCACCCACCTATCCTCCTCTGTCTCACCTCACTTTGCATCCATCCATCATTTTTGGTCACCTACCTAAACACACTCACTGACTCTCTTCCCTCAAGAAGAACGCACGCGCGCTCATCTCACTCTCTCTATAAACACTCCTCTCTTTCTCTCCCAATCTCACTTCCCAATTTTCATATTTCAAAACACCCTCTCTCTCTCTCTCTCTCTCTCTCTCTCTCTCTCTCTCTTGTCTCTCAGCCTTACTTCCCACCACACCACTAGTACATCTCTCTCCGATGGCAATACATCTCTTTTCGACGATTGTCTTATAAATCAACCATGGTGCTGCTCATTACCTCCTCCAGTCATTGCCACTGTTGCTGCTCAATGCCACCTCACAACGCTACATCCTTCAGTCATCACCACCGTTATTGCTCATCATTGCCGTCGCTGTGGATGGATCGACATCAGTCTACTGCATAACAAAGGTGATAAAGGGTTTGTTATTTGATCTAAGGGAGGATGAAAGGAGAGAGAGAGACTAATATTTCTGGAGAGAGGAGAAATGAGACAGAAAGAAAAAGTACGGAAGATGTATCTCATAGGTAGAGAGAATGAGTGGTGGAACATGGAAGAGAGAGAATGGGTGGGAAATTGATGGACAACCCCATGTGAGTTCTGTGATTCTAAACCCTAAGTTGATGTGTTCTTTTATTTTTATTTTTGTGTCGGAGTAGTAGCAGTGAAGGAGGAAGTAAGGGTGTAAATTTAGCCCAGCCCGGCCCATGTTAGGCCTCACTGGCTCTCGCCAAAATTTGGGCTTGGCCGGGCTGGCCCACAGGCCAAAAAATTAGGCCTAGGCCTAGGCCTAGGCCCAGAGGGTATTCGAGCTGGTGGGCCGGGCTAGTGGGCCTGGGCCTGAACTCGAGCTCGAGCTTGGGCTGGGCTTGGGTGAGCCTGAACAAATTTTTTTTGTTTTTTTTATCTTTCTACCAAATTTTTATTATTTTCCACGAAAAAAGACACTAAGCCTCAGGTCGGGTCTTGAGTGGGCCTTAAGCGGGTTGATAGACCAACATACGGGCCGGGCTTCAAAATGATGGGCCAGGCTTCAAAATGATGGCCCAGGCCCAAGGTCTCGGGCTGGGCTCGGGCCCAGGCCTAAACGGGTAGGGCCTACCCTGGGCTACGGGCGAGCTTCGAGCCGCCACTGATCGTAGGTCATTTTTACACTCCTAGGGGGAAGGATATTTTTCTCACTACTCCTATTAGTCTTCTGTGGTAGTGGAAAAGCAATAAAGAAAGTAGGCTTTGCTGTATTTTGATATGTGAGAGAGAGGTTGAAACATGACTTGCCTTTGTGATATCTCTCAATTTTTGTTTTTGTTTTTGTTTTTGTTTTTGTTTTTTCGATGATATTAGGGATATCAAATTTTCTATCAAACAAATGGCCAAAAGTCTCACATGGGTGTGGGGTCTGCAATTTTGTAGATTCCACACTCATGTGAGATATTTTATCATTTATTTAGTAAAAAATTTAAAATTTATAGCATTTTTTTTTTCTTTGGTTGTATATGGCTTTTCTTGTACTGGTCTTTGTGGGTGTAAAATAATATATTCTTTTAAAGATATGGCTTTGTGGGTATAAATAATATATGGCTTTTCTTTTATCGGGGTAAGAGAGCAATACAAGCATGCAATAGAAAAATCATCATACGACACTTTCAAAGATACCCTGCAATTTATTGAGACAAAAAGTTACTTACTAATTATCACCTTCAAATTAAAATAATATTATCTGGAGGGTAATAGGCAAAACAATATTTCTTTTATGGAGTTTGTAATATTTATAATGTTAAAAGTACGGTGTAAATATTGTTAAGATCAAAATATGATTGTAATTTATATGTATAATGTCAAAATTTATGGAGTCTGTAATATTTTTTAATATTAAAAAAATATAAAGAAATATTATTTTTGTTATCAGTTAAAAGGTAATTTATCTAATTTGTTATTAAATAAAAAAATAAAATAAAATTGAGGTCAAATATAAATAGATGGTCCATTTTGTTTGAATTTTCAAATGAATTTTATAATTAGAGTTTGGTTGTATATTTAAAAATTAATTTTTACAAATTTGAAATTCAAAACTTATTTAGTTTTAGAGTTTTTAAAAATAATTTTTAAAATTTTTAATTTGTATTTTATTATTTTTTAGTAAACTTTTAAAATATTTTAATAAACATTTTCAACTTTTCAGATCTATTCAATTTGAATAATTATAAAATTATAAATAATAAATGGCTTTTCTTTTATGGGGTAAAGACCGCAATTCAAGCATGCAATAGAAAAGTCATCATACGAGACTTTCAAAGATAAAAAGTTATTTTTTAGGAGGTTTGGAATGTCCTAAATAAGTGTATTTTTTTATGTCCTAAATAACTGTACTTTTTGATGTCCTAAGGGGTTATTTGGATGTCCTAAATAAGTGTACTTTTTGACTTTTTGGACTAAAAAGTTGAGGAAAAAAATATGGTTGTTTGGGTTAACTTTTTGACTTTTTATGAAAAAATGTGTATTAAAAAATTATATAAATTAGTGTGTAGGGGAAAATTAGGATTGGGAGTTGTACAGCCGTACTTTTTGACTTTTGGTGAATAGTGATAACTTTTTAACTTTTTGAGTAATTTTTTAGTTTTTTGATTTTTTTTTAACTTGCCAAACTTGGCCTTTGTACTTATCACCTTCAAATTAAAATAATATTATCGGGAGGGTAATAGGCAAAACAATACTTCTTTGGAAAATTTACCCATACGTCCTAATTTTTAAAACGTTGAACTATTTAGTCCTAAAAGTTTTCTTATGCTCCATTTAGTCCATTTTTACATCAGGATGATGTAAATGATGTAAATGATCTGATGTTTCATTCTATAATTTCAAAATTTATTGAAATCTGATGAACATTAAATGTTTTTCATCCTATATTTTCAAACATTATTGAAATTTGATGAACATTAGATGTTTGAAATCTAATGTTTGTAACATGACTCTGATGTTATTAACATTTGGCTTGTTTGGTTTGTTTTTGGGAGAGTTGTTTTTGAAAAAAATTTGAGAGAGTTGTTTTAGAAATTTTTTTGGTTTGTTTGGTTGTATATTTTGAGAAAAAAAATTTTTGTGGGAGTTTGGGATGATTTTATATTTTGGAAGAATTGAGTAGATATGTGTGAGAGAAAAAGTGATTGAGAAGGAGAGAGGAGAGAGAAAAAGTGATTGATTGATGTGTAAGAGAGAGAAGTGATTTTGAAAATTGTTTGAGAAAAATCTCAAACCAAACAAATTTTGAGAAATTTTTTTCTAAAATTCATCTCCCAAATTCAAACCAAACAAGCCCATTGTATCTGATGTTATTAACATTGTAATGGGACCTTTCAGTCTATAAGAAAACTTTTAGGACTAAACAGTGCATAAGTTATTAATCTGGGATTTATTGGTGCATCCCCTATTTCTTTTATATATTTTTTTTATTTCACTATTTTATTGGTGAAATAAAATATAGGACTGTTTTTTTTATTTTTATTGGTGAACATTATAAATTTTGTATATTTATTTCTTAATTTATATTAAGGCTAAGGAGAGTTACTATTTTTAATTAAGTTTTGTAGAGTGTGGTATATATAAAATTATTAGAAGTTCTTTAAGAAAAATAATATTTTTAAAATAAAAAAAAAAATAGTGTCTTTATAAAAAAACACTACACACCCCACTTATTTTAATATAATACATATAAACTAAGATTATATTTTGATTTCAATATTATTTATACCATGTTGATACTCTTCTTTTTTTTCTTTTTTTTTTGCAGAGAAAGTTTTGCAAAATCCCTTCCCATTCTAACCTCAAAGCTTGAGCAATAATGGTGGAATTTGAGACTGACTGAGAGGCATAGGAAGGAAAATCTCTTCCCAAGAAAAACAAATAAAAAAGAAAGAGAAAGAGAAGATTGATGGAGATAGAGTCCCATTTATTTTCAGAGGGAGAACAGAGAAGATTGATAATGAGAGAATTGTTAATAAGATGATTGATAGGAAGGGAATTAATAAAATTATGTTTGTTTTCATGATAGTTGTAGGTGTGGGGATTGTTAAATTATTTTTATATAAAATAATAAAACAAATAAAATTATGATTTTTACTTAACAAAAAATAAAAAATATTAAACATTAATGCTTAAAAAAATGCCCAATAAGTAAAAAAAAAAAAAAAAATGCAGTTGACCGGTTGACCGATCGGACATCTGGCCGAACTTTCGGGCGGACGTCCGATAACACCCAATTTGAACAGACTATTTTGCTAATATCATCTCCCAATCCCGACTGCTAATACCCATTCGCCAAGGCCTATCGTAGTCCGAAAGGACTACGACTCTAGATCTCTAAAACCAAAACAAACGGAGCCATCTTCACTGTTCAGTTATCACAGTCTGAAGTAGATTCTGATAGTGGAAAACAAACCGAATCTAAGGGAAAAAGTGGGAGGCAACCCCACGTGGATTTGCTTCCTACGGATGCTCACCAACTCTACACTAATTAATACAAAGGCGGTTGGTATTTAGCTAAAAGTCAAAAATCAATTTTTTAATCTATTTTAAGTGATATTATCTTTCTAATTTTTTATATATTTTTTCAAGAAAATCCAACAAAATCAAAAGTCAAACATTTAATTAACTTCTCAAAACAATTCAAATATATTGTGATATCACTCTAAAATTTTGTAACATAAATATCAAAATAATATAATATGTTCTCATTACAAATATATATTTTGTTGGGTCGTAACTCTCTCATAATAACAATATTGAATTTAATCAATTGACTTTAAAAGGAACAAAATTTAATAATTTAATCAATTGAGTTTAATAACGATATTATGTGATTCCAGATGAAATATAATTTAATTAATTGAGATTAAATTATATAATATTTGAGATGGATTTAAGATAGTCATCATTACTTACATAATTATAAATGATCAAACAGTTAAATAAGACTCACTTACATAAATTCAAATTATAATTTTATACGTTTTAACCCCCAAAATTCAAGACAAAAATTCTGTTATAAATTCTGCCCTCCTGTTTTTTGGGATAGCAAAGTGTGTTTTAAAATTTAAAATTTGGAAAAGTGAGGTGAGTGAGGAAGGACGGTGGATGGGTGGGTGGGTGGGTGGGTGTGTGGGAGTGCAGATTTTAGGTTTATTTATTTTATTTTATTTTATGCGTGTGTGGCTCTTGGGCGCAAAATATGTTTTGTTGTTTGCCATCTCACTCTCTTGGGCGCAAAATATAATATGGAAAATGTTTTAGAGTTCTAATTATAGAGCTCAAATCACAGTTCTAATGAACTGGTAGTAGGCTCCACCCATTGATGATGTGATGCATGTATCTTTTCAGTGGCGGATCCAAAAATTTGGGATAAGGGGGCACCTATTAATTACAATTTTAAAATTTTTCTTCCCTGATTAATAATAATAAAATGCTCATAATATTTTGAGTTAATATTAATCATAAAAACTTAAATATTCATTACAAAAATATCAATAAATTTTTACAATTGACTTCGACGAGTTTTCATTCATTACAAAAATATCACTAAACTTTCACAATTGACCCCGACGAGTTTTCATCTTTTGAAAGTTTTCCATGATAGTATCATTATCAACGCCATCAAAAATATTCAGTAATCCACCTCTGCGCTGACAAATATTCAGTAATTACTTATTTTTGAATTTTATTTATTACCGTCTAAATGAAATACTTAAAAAAAGACAAATCTTATCTTATGGAAAAATAACAAATTTCCAATACAAGATGGATGAAAAGTACCTGTTAAAATGTAATACAGGTTGCAGAGGTTCAGTATTTGTATTTGCTCAAGCTCAAGAACTGCTACCTTTCGTATGAAGATCCTTGTAAGCTTCCCGAAATACTCACAAAGCCAAAACAAAGGAAAAAGAATAGAAGCAAAGAACAAGGAAAAGAAAGGAAACGTGAGTGGTGGTGATGTGTGAGCACATGGGTCTGTTTTGGGGAGAAGATAAAATAAATAAATAAAGGAAAAAAAATTGAAAAGCAAAGAGTGGTCAAGGAGGCTGGCAGCCATGTGCTGTCGGCCACGTTTGCTATAGTTTTTATATAGTTGAATATAGTTTAGACAAATGGAAATTTAACCAGGAAATTTAATATAGTTTAATATAGTTTACAAGGAAATTTAATATAGTTTTTATATTATTATTTATTTTTATATCATTATTGAAAAAAAAAAAAAAAAAAATCTGAAAAGTCAGGGGGGGCACGTGACCCCCCTGGTCCCTTGCTATGTCCGCCCCTGTATCTTTTTATTTATTTTATTTTTTATTATTATTTTTTGATGCTTGCCAGCTGTTTAAAGCTGATTTAGAGTTCTGAATTTAGAGCTTTGAATCACGGTTGTTATTTGCCATACAATTTTATTTTAAAATCGCAAATATTATTTTTAAAATTTTTAAGTGTAAATTTTATAACATTACTCTAAATTTTATAATTTTTAAGTGTATTCAAATTGAATAGACCTGAAAAGTAAAAAATGTTTATTAAAATATTTAAAAAGTTTACTAAAAAATAATAAAATACAAATTGAAAATTCAAAAAATTATTTTTGAAAACTCTAAACCTAAATAAGTTTTGAATTTCAAATTTGTAAAAATTAATTTTAAAATATACAACCAAACTCTAATTATAAAATTCATTTGAAAATCCAAACCAAATGAACCATCTATTTATATTGACCTCAATTTCCAGCAAAATTTGACCAGAGAAGCATTGGTTTGGAGCAAAATTCGAATTTTCCGCAAGAATTTGAAAAAATTAAAACGAATTTTGTTCATAAAATTAAAGTTAGGACCTAACTCACAACCCACACAATGCACTCATGCCCGGCTCGGCCGGATAGTTGCAGTGGCGCACGTGGTGGTTTTGGGGCAAAGCCTACTTTGTCCATAACTCCTCTCCTTACAAAACTTGGAGTGCCCTTGGGGCTCGACCCAAGTATATCCATCTAGAACTTATATACTCATACAAGCTCTCTTAATATTTCAATGTGGAACAACCAAAATAAGGTAACTCACATTTGACTCTTCAACTTCCCATTTTACGAATCCGAAAATAACGTCAACTTCTCATTTACTCATAAATGGCTTTGACAAACCATTATCACCATGTGACTTGCCATGAAATAAAGAACACGTCACCTCTTGGACCCACCCTAAAAGACGTGTGAGTCCGACTTAAATTTGGGCTCAAAGTTGGCCCAAAATAAGTTATAAAACCAATAAACTTGTTTGGTTTTAGTTTTTTTAAAACACTTTACAGAAAATTCTACTTTCTTGTTTTTCATATTTTTTTTTGTTTTTATTAAATTATTTTAATATTTTAAGAATTTTTTTTTTAAATTTTTAGATACATCTAACATAAATACACTTAAAAAGTATAATTTTTGTAAAACAAATCTTTAAAAAATTAATAAATACACAAAAATATAAAAAAATATACTTGGTATTTAGTGAGTTTTTTAAAATATTTTTTTACAAATATTTTATTTTTTAGATATATCTAAATAATGTGCATCTAAAAAATTAAAAAAATGCTTCACTCTTAAAAAATATTCACTAAAAACAAAAAGACATGAAAAACAAAAAACTTAATTTTTAAAAAGATTAATTTAAAAAACTGAAACAAAACAGACTGAATATTTCCAACAAATACCCTCAATAAATTTACAAATTATTAATATTTTGCAATGCCACCGGTTCTCGTTTTTGTGAATATTTTTATGAACAGTTGCATATCTCTCTCCATCTATCTACTTTAAAAAAAATGGTGGAACTCTATTCTCTATTTATTTATTATTATTATTTTCTTTCCAATTACAATTACTTTGGTTTAGAAACACGTGCAACACTTCCATCAGGCCACAACTTATTTTGTTTTAAACAGCTGTTGACCAACATCCATTTTCAATTTCAAAGCAGGCAATGTTTGCAAGGGCAACAACATAATAAAAAAAAAAAAAAAAAAAAAAAAATTGACTCAAAAAACATATAAGGCCCGTTTGGTAGAGTTGTGGGAAAGTGATTATAACTAATAGTCTAACAGCTTATACCTTATAGCTATGAACATAAATTGATTTTTGACTTATAAATTAAGCTTCTCCTTCACCACTCAAAGAATAAGTTAATTTTTGACTTACAAAAAACTATAAGTTGTATTGTTAAGTTGAACCAAACACATCAAAATAGCTTAAATTAAGCTAAAAGCTAAAATAAATTGGAAATAAGCCCTACCAAACAAGGCCATAAATATGCGCCCATTTGCCAAAATCTTTTTCAAAGTGTTGGTATTATAAATTTGTAATTTTTATTATTTATTATTTATATAAATTATAAGACATATGGTATCTTTCTACTCATTTAGAAGTTATGAGAAGTTATAAAATGTGGAAAAATAATAGAGAATAAAGTGGAGAACATAGAGCATGAAGTGGAGGTTGAAGGAAATTATAGAAAATCATGGAATATGAAATGGAGAAGGTGAAAGAGTGGATAGTTTTTAGATAGTTTTTTCCTACAAATATTTGCCTATAAATAGCCATTCATGACTACATTGTAAAAGAGACCTAGACTCAGATCTAGAAACTAGTTTTATTTACTTCATTTTCTTTCCAGTTTTACATTTTCAGTTATTTACATTTCTAGCACTTCAATTCTTATACTACATTTTATTTTTCTAGGAGTAGTTTCAAGTAGTTCGTGATTGTGGATGTCTACGAGACTGGGTTAGATCATTTTAAGTTTTCATATACTTAATGAAATTGTTCTTCACTTGTTATTATTTACTAATTTCTCCTAAACAAGCTACCAGTAAAAGTCCTTTTCATTGAGGCTGAAAGAACTACAACATAATCATCTGATAATTAGTTAGCAATTAATATTCTGTAAGGACTAATTGATCTTTGCTGGCACGTTTAAATTTACATTATTACCATTCGAAAGCCAAAAGAGCCAACATATATTTTTGGCACGCCCAGTGGGACACAAATAATGGCTAGACGTAGGCGGCAAGGAGAAAACGAGCGCCTTGAAGAAGGCATAACAGATGAAATGACAAACGAATTGAATTTTGCTATTGAAATTTGTCAAAATAAAATATATTGGCGTGAAAGAAGAATTTTGGATATTCAAGAAGAGATCCATTTTCTTGATAAAGAAAATTTCCAAGTTGTTTCTTCATTACCATATTATTTGGTAGAAGAAAAAATATACCATTTAATTGGAGTAATTCATCAACTAGGTGTGGAAATTTGCCAGTGGAGACATGAGTTGTCAACCCTTAATGTCAAGTCTTTAATGACTGAATTTTGTGGGGTTTTACAAAATGTTTTTAAGTCTTTTATGACTAATAATGGGGAAGAAATAATTTCATCAATGGCTCAGGAGGTTAACAAACCCAATTTTAAAGAGTCAAATTATGAAATTAACATTACGAAAGAGCATGTTCTTGAGCTAAATTTAGCTAAGAATGATGTTCCATGCATGAGTCGGGAGGTCCAAAAACCAATTTTTAAAGAGTCAAGTCATGAAAATAGTATACCTATGGGGGATTTTCATAAGCCATTAATGGCTAACATGGGAAAACATTCCGCTTTGCCGAATAATTATGAAAATCAACTTGGCGAAAGTCATGTTTTTAAACCAAACATGGTCAAGAATAATGAACAAGCCATTGTTCATGAATTCAAAGTTTTTGACATTTTTCAAAGTATCAAAAAGTATGAATTTTCATGGTCACACTATACCATGACTTTTGTTGTTCAAAATCCATTTTGGATTTGTGGATCACATCAAACGTTGAGTTTGATGGAATGACTAACAAATAATATTTCATTATTGCAATATATTGGGCCAAAAATATGGTTATTAGTTGATCCATAAAACCATCACCATTTGGTTTTGTGGTTACATTCGAAGCATGTCCCAAGACACTTCGAAACATGTTATTAAGAATATGTGAGGGTTGTTAGACCTCTTTCAAAGGATAAATGGTTGTGCTGTTATATGTATTCATTGACAGTTCATTTAATCGCCACTAATGGCTAGTTAAAATGCCAAACTAATTTCATAGTAATCCAACTCTTTGGATTTGGTTCGAAGAGATGTCATGAGCACTTTAGAAGGACAACTTTGATTCTTTAGTAACATATGTGACTTTCGAAGGGTGGTTTTGTCATTAATAAATATCTTCAAAATGTAACATGGGGCAAGAAAGCTTTTAAAATGTGTACCTCCCTTCAAATATATGTAAAATAATAATTAATTAATTGTCAAATAATGCTTATTTTTTGCATGATAATTAGTGGCTTTATTGATAAACATTTTTGCAGCCATTTGTTACATGAAAATGTAACTAGTATTCTATAAAAGTTGGTTCGAAGAATAACGGTTTTTGGTGTCTTCGGAGAATTAATAATTGGTTTGAAGTACAAAATTAATATTTTCATTAATTATGTGTGAGTCAGAACATACAAAATTTGAATAACCACAATATTGGCCAAAAGTCGCTTCGAAAACCCTTTTGCCATAATTTTGTAAGCTTCAAAGCACTCTATCTTGCATCAACAAGAGCTTCGAAGAAACAATAATGGTGGTTATGAACCTTCGAAGCTTTGTCGAGTATTTTCAAGGATGTAATTCGTCTTTTGTGGGCACCATTGACCTTCAAAGGATGATTTTGGTCCTCTATACCACATTCGAAGCTTGTTACTAGTCATAATTCGAGAGTAGTCATAATTTCATGCTCATGCGAAGCACTTTATTGGTGCTATTATATCATTCGAAACACTTTGTTGATATAATTCGAAGCATTTTGTTGCTTATGTGTTTGGTTCGGCCCTTAAAAAATTCAAGTAAACATCATTTTGGCATCATAAATCTGCAATTTTTATTATTTATTATTTATATAAATTGCGGGACATGTGACACCCTCCTACTCATTTGGAGGTTATGAGAAGTTATGAAATGTGGAAAGATGATGGAGAACAAATTGGAGAACATGGAGCATTAAGTGGAGGTTGAAGAAAGTTATGGAAGATCATGGAATATGAAATGAAGGAAGTGAAAGAGTGGGTAGTTTTAGGTGGTTTTTTCCTACAAATATTTGCCTATAAATAGCTATTCATGGCTACATTGTAAAAGGGATCTAGACTCAAATCCATAAACTAGTTTTATTTACTTCATTTTTTTTTTCTAGTTTTACATTTCTAATTCTTTACATTTCGAGCACTTCAATTCCTGTACTGCACTTCATTTCCTAGGAGTAGTTTCAAGTAGTTCATAACTGTGGAACTCTACGAGGCTGGGTCAAATCATTGTAAGTTTTAATTTACTTAATGAAATTCAAATTCTGAAACTGTTATTCACTTGTTATTATTTACTAATTTCTCCTAAACAAGGTACCAGTAAAAGTCCTCTTCATTAAGGCTTAAAGAACTACAACACAATCGTCTGATAATTGGTTGGCAATTAATATTTTGTAAGGACTAATTGATCCTTGCTAGCACGCTTAAATTTACATTATTACCCTTCGAAAGCCAAAAAAGCCAACACAAAGCAAGAAACGTTTCTACCGGCAACATCTTTTAAAAAAAAAAAATTAAAAATTTCAAGATGTATTGAGAAAGACTTCTTTGATTGAGCTCTCTTCTTACTTCCTTACTTGTAACGGTGGAGATGCATCGTGAGTTGATCCAAAGGTTCAGATTTGGATGGGAAAAGCAAATTTGAATTTGTTTTTCTTTATTTTTTTTTATTTTACTATTTTTAAATAGCTAAATCTAGACCATTGGATCAACTCACAATGCATCTCTACCGTTGCAAGTAGGGAGGCAAGGTGAGAGCTCAAGGAGAGGATCTCAACTCT
>JAPPVO010000036.1:115326269-115486269 GCA_030407325.1 Camellia japonica | reverse complement strand
CATCCTTTTCACCATCGCTAACTTTCGTCTCATAATCCCAACTTACAACTGCTGTCCTACCTACCAAGACAATGGAGACTCGACCATCACGAACAACCCGCTTCTCCATCGCCATCGCGATTCTTTTCCCCACCTCTTCCATCGCAACCCAACTGTTGTCCACCACATGGAGAGAGAGAGAGAGAGAGAGAGAGAGAGAAAAGCCTAGGGTTTTAGATCTCAAATGAAGGTACGAGTTGTAAGGAAGGTGCAAGTTACATAGACGGAGAGACAACAAAGATAAAGGCTGGAAGAAGAAGAAGAAGAAGAAGAAGAAGAAGAAGAGAGAGAGAGAGAGTTATTGGAGAAGAGAGAGTTGACTGGACGGGACTGGGAAAGATACTGACAGTGGCTAGTTGATGGTGTAGCCAAAGAGGGATCTACTGATGGATTAGATTTTAGGGTTTTTGTTTAAAATGGTAATTTCATTCAAGGATACAATGGTAATTAAAAAAAATTAGACAATGGTGTGTATTGAGAATAATGATGGTATGTAAATAGAATAACTTTTATTCTTTTGGGGTCAAAAGGGCCAAATAATATGAAAAGACCATATTATCCCTACATATCTGTATATCTGTTCATTATCCACTTATTTGTCTGTCACCTATCTGTCCATGTATCCGTTCAAGTTTCATCTATCTGTCAACATGCCATCCCTTATTTGTCCATGTGTTATTTATTTGTCCACCTAACCTATTTATTTATCCATATCAGCATCACCACTAATTGCCATCGTTGATGACTTTTTGACACTGGCAATAGTTCAACGGTTATCTAGCAACATGGGGTAAAAATGAAAAGGTTCTTCAAGATAATAATTTGTCATTCTAACTAAACAATATAACTAATTATATCCTCATCTTCATAAAAGATCAATCATTAGACCTAGTGTTATTTTCTTCCATAGAAATAGACTTATCACTAATAAACTCAAAACTATATTATGGTGTGAGGTAAATCTGTATGGTGCACAAACTAGTTTTTATTGACTGAAACAGTAAAAGTCATTGCTTTTATATTGACTATTGAAAAACAAATAATATAATATAGGCTCAATTTGGTAACAAGCTAAAAAAGTCAGCTTTTTGGTTTTTAAACTTTTTTAGCCAAAAAATTAGCCTTTTTACCCAAAAGAAGCCAGTTTTTTGTAAAAAAAACCACCAAAAAAGTCAAAAAGTCAACTTTTTACCAATTCTCAAAACACTCCATAATTATTATGGACCATTTAATCACAAACTACTAATAGCCTCTCCGTAGTAAAGTATAACATTCTAAAGGATAAATTAAAGTTATATCATTTGAGATTTGTTTAAAATACATATTATCTCTTATAATTTTAGAAATTATAAATACTCCTCGTTAGATTTTTTATTTAACACAAATTAACAGAAAAAATGAAATTCCTAATTAATTTCCTATATAATAATAAAATTATCAAAATTTTTAATTAAAATTACTTTTGACATCATTAAAAATTATTAATTAATTTAATAATCGATTAATAAAATAAATCTTTTATCATGCCAATACAAATTTGAAGGAATGTGTTATAATTTTTAAAATTATAAGAAATAATTTATATTTTATAGTTGTAAGGGAGTTTTTATTTGTTTTTTTAATTTTTTAGTCCTAGGAGTTGTCACGTCACTTCAAGGTTGTCAATGTTGATAGGTCTTATAACTATTAGAAATTGCTAATGGCAAAACAATCCATGCTATATACGAGGCTGTATAATTTTAATTAATTTATTATAGGCACTTTATATTATAATTAATATATATATATATATATTATATATATATATTTATAAATTTAAAATATAATATGGAGATGTAACTAATAAATGTTTTGAATATTAAGTGGATCAATTGCCAACATGAATTATATTTCTATAAAATATTGTTATAGTTTAAAAGTCACACAACTTCTAAGTTTTGAAATTGGGCACTCAATTTCAATTTACATAATATGATAATATAAAGATATAACATGTGTATAAATTTATACAAAAGTGAATAAAAAAAGATTAAATACATGAAGGGACAATTAATGTCATTTTTTTTTTCTTTCTTTCATCTAAAATGTGTGCTTCATTTGGTATATAATGAAATAAATTTTTTATGATTCTTACAAAATAAATTAGAAACCAGTATTGTTGGTGTGGATTTCTAACCACACAATTAAACGGGGAATTCAATTGGAGAGTATCGGCATAATAGATTAAGTCCAAACAACTTGTCACAGAAAGATAAGAATCCGACGGTGGTCTACCCTCCCGGGGGCACTCTGACACTCAAGTCAGTAATCAAATATCTCTTAAAGATAACAAATTATGCTTAATCTCACAAGAAAGAACATACCTCAGACCCATGAGGGTGCCTTGTTTTTATAACCAGCAGTGACCTAATCCCTTTAGAAGCCTTGTGGATTCAGGCTCAATGCTTATTCTGGACCCTCATCTAGATAGAGATAAACTCTTTTTAGCCTTATCTTTATCCAAAATGAGGTCCTCCTCTGTTGTAAGACTCTGTCCTTTATCTACTTATCTCGGATTTCGGTATCTCCACAAATAACCTCGACCTAGCTGTGATCATCTCGGCAACATAACCAACCCACGTGGCACCTCGACTGACACTTTTTGTTCCACCTTAGCCATGTGCTGTCATTCATAAAATACTTCCCTACAAACACTCCCACGAAAGTGTCAAAAAAAGAAAAAAAAAAAAAAAGTTGATGATAGGTCCAAATAAAAAAACGAATCAACCAAATAATAAAAGGTAAAGTTAGGTTCAATAACCTACCAACTTGGAGCAAGTGTAACCCAATAACATACAAATTAACGGCTCAAGTATAGTCTGAACAAACTCATGATATTTTTGAAACTTAAATGTTCAAATATCAAACAAATAAGTTGAATATATATTTATATTCTTTTTTAATTTTTTCCCCTCCCAGTAGGTATATATTTATAGGTTGCAAAACCCCAACATAAACAATCAAAAATAAAAAAAAAAAAAAAAAAAATAAACTTGAATACCACTACATATAATTAAAAAATGTTAAGTGGCATCTTTAAAACAACAATAAAAAATGCTTCCACTACATATATACATACATAGGCACACACAAACAGAATAAAATTCATAAAACTCTAAAATTCTATAACTGTCTAATCAAACAATAAAAATAACATAAAAATAAAGTTGAATACTACTACAAATAATGTAAAAATGTTCAAAAGTCCCTTTAAAGACAACAATAAAAAATGCCTCCACCACATATATACATAGGTACACACATGGAGAAAATAAAATTCATCAAACTTTAAAATCCTACAACTGTTTGACTGATTATGGCGTTATTGATACTTGAATGTAACTCGAACCTGAAATGTAAGGTTTGAACAAAATTTTATACCTAGTATGATATGAAAACACTAAAAAAATCAAAGGTATATTAGAATATATAACTGAAATGTGAAAATTTGAAAAATAAGATAGAAATGAAATTGGAGATCATTATTAGATAGAAATGAAATTGAAGATAATTGTCATATTAAAGATAAAATTAAAAAAAATAGAATCATTTGAAAATTTTGATAAAGATGAAGTTGGAGATAATGACAAGATTGGAGATAAAAAGAAAATAAGAAGAAAAGAAAGAAAGAAAGAAAGAAATTGGAGATGAATTGATATTAGAGAAGATTAAGAAAATAAAAAATGAAAAGAAAAAGAAATGAAGAAGATTTTAGAAGTTAAAAATAAAAACAAAGGAAAAATGTAATATTTTATGGGAAAAAAATAAGAATGAAGGAAATTATATATGCATTTTTTAATTTATTTAAATTATAAAGATTGTTGTGGCTTTATATATATATTTAATTCATTTAAGTTATAGAGTTGCCGGTTTGTATTTTGTTATTAATTTATTGTGACTTAAAACAAAATAATATTATAATATTTTGACACATGTATTTTTGTCTTTTAAAAATAAAAATAAAAATAAAAATTGTGAAAAATAGTTCGAAACTTTCAAAGACAAAAACCTCCTAAGGTTTTGCAATTATATATAGTAAGTATGAGGATTTTTTTTAAGGTTCTAATATTAAGATTTTATAAGATAAAAGACATACAATATTTTCATAGTAGTTAAGGCCCCTCAACATTTTTACAGAGAAAATTCGACTTAGAAAAATTTTACTCGATTTAGATAAATTTAGGCACTGACTTAGAGAAATTTTGAAATTTCTGTTGTATGATCATAGAGAAATTTCAAAATTTCTCTATGAAATCAACGAAATTTCTCTAAGTCGGGGCAAAATTTAACTGAGTCTGGCAAAATTTTTTTGAGTCGAATTTTCTCTATGAAAATGTTGAGAGACCTTAGCTAATAAAAAAAAATATTTTGAATCTCTCCAACTACACAAAGTTGGAAAGAGATGTTTTACTAATTTTCCCACTAAGTATAGAGTATAGATTTACAGATAACAAAAATTAAAAAAATTAAAAAATTCAAATTTAATGAGATAACAAATAACAGTCATATAACAAATAACAAAAATAAAAAAAAATGAGGACCAAATAGATTGCGACACATATTAACAAAAATTAAAAAAATGTGGAAAAATGTATGAAACTTTAAGCTGAATAACATGGTAAATAACAATCAGATGACAAATAACAAAAAAAAAAAAAAAAAAAAAACTACTATATTCAAGATAATAATGAGATAACAAATAAACATAAGATAACAAATATATATATATTTTTTAAAAACAAAATACTCTTGTAGCTCGACTTTCCGCGCTCTTTTCAGAAGACGAATAGCCTACAGTTCGGACTCTACTTGTGGTTCTGAATCTAATTTCACAAGTGCAATGTGAAATAACGAAAACACAAAAAGAGTCCAAATCCGGCAATTCTTTTTGAAAAATCAATGTTTGAAACAAATGCCAAGAATTGACTGCTTTGCCAGATTACAGAGTTGGCACCTAAATATTTTTGGAAAATTTAGGAAATCCGAGACTTGTGCCAAAGGCCATTAGTCCGTCATCGCCAAAGTTGTCTCAGCTCGGGAACTTAGGTACGAGAGGGGAATGTCATGAATTGAGCACCCCACTCGCCCGATCAAAGATTGGCCCCTACTAATCATGACGTGATTTTTATTTACATTATACGCTTTTGTTCCAATTTATTAGCTATTCTTTACTATGTGATGCGCACACAAATATAGACTAATTTGTAAGAATTGGAATACTTGATTTCATGTTTTATTTGAAATTGTTTTGAATATGCTACTTGAAAAAGTGGGCTAAAATAAACATTTAATCAAACCATCACAGTTCAAACATCTAGCTTTCATCCACAGGCATTCAGATAATTATATCATTTAAGCAATTAGCCTCATGGTATTCATGTTTTGCTAAGGTACACAAACATTCAACGCAATATGCTAAGACAAATAAATGCTCACTTAGTACTCCAAGCCAAAAAGATAAAAGAGTTAGAAAAATATGCATGCTCCTAACTTAATGCAATATGACTAATACAACGCACACATTATGTATTTTTATAGGTTCGACTATGAGCATGGCATATGATTACATTCAAGACATGTGTGAGAGCACGTATTCAAGTAAATGATTTTGAACATTTGATATTGAGTTAGCATGATGAGCCGAACCTTGGATGTATACAAGACAAATGGATGCAAGAATGCTAATGAAACGTGATGTCCTATACTAACCATTGTAAGTAAGTAAGTAAAAGGGAGAAACATGTGGGGTTAGAAGAAATATACATTATTACAACATTGCCCTCGTGCAAGAGGGTGCGAATCAAAGTCCGAAAAGTCCAATTAAACTAATTATTACAAAACCGAATGAATTTACTAGCTAACTGTAGACACCCCATTTTGACCGCTTGCAAAACTTAGGCGCTTGGTTCGATATACTCGATGATGAAAGTTGAACTGTGTGCTTCGAATTCACAGTGATTCGGATTCAGCCAGGCTCTCGAAATAACCTCAAATCTTCAACATTTACCTTATTTGAACCTCTAAGTCCCATTTTTGGACATTTTTCCACCCTGAGTTGAGTTTGAACCAAAAAAAAAAGGGAGGGCATCAAAGTCCGGCCGGGCATCAGTGATGGCCGGCCGTGGTTATGTATGGCCGGCCGGGCCTTGGTGGCGAGAAACACTGTTTTGGCGGGAGGCCGCTAGCTGTCCATTTTTGAAGATATTTATTACCTTTTGAGCTCAAATTCTATAAAAATGAAGCTGTGTTATTGTTTTGATGGTTGAAAAAATTTAGAAAGCCTATATACACCTTGAGAGCTCCTCCATCCTCCTTCCATAGCAAGCAACCTTTGAGCTAACCTAGCTCTCTTGTGTCATCTCCATACACCATACACAACCTTGTCTCACCATCTTAGAGCCTTGGTTGATCTTTGAGAAGCATTATTCAAGTTTGAGAGTGTGTTGGAGCTTAGTTTGATCACAAACAACTAGCTTACTCCTTTGAGAGGTATAAACTTGTTATCTTCTCTCTTGTTTTCATTTCTTTCATTTGCTACATAATTCTTATTGTTTTGTATTGTTTTGATACTATTTGAAGTGTTTAAGTTTGGGTTTGAAGAGCTACCAAAAGGGTAGAGAGATTTTGCTCTTTTTACACCTTTACCTATAGCTTAAACCCTCACTTCTCCACTCTTTTTCTTTGATATCTACACTGATTTTCAGAGTTTTAAAAGGGATAAAAATCATGTTTTGAGGTTTCAAAAGTAGAGGGGTTAGCTATCCCTCCTTGTACTTGATTGCTGGCCTTGATTTTTCTCTTTATTGTTTAGCTTTTTAGGCTCTTTTCATGCATTTTTTTAGCCTCTGTTTTTCATTTATTCATGGCTGTTTTGGGGCTGTTCTAGCTTATTTAATTAGTTTGAGCTTTGGTAATCCATTTGTTGTCTCATAAGTTTGCATACATAACATGTTATATAGCTTTTCTTCAATTTATTTCCATGTCTAAAAGTTTAATTTTAACAATCAATCTACCATCCATCTCTTTCATTCTTGAGAATGATTTCAACCGATTGAGGTTGCTCAAACATGTAAGAAAGACTTCTACTTAATGGCTTAATCTTTTCGGAGATTCATTGTCAATGGTATAGTCTCTTTCTCATATTTTTGAAGAACCTATCGTTTGACATTACTTCTTGTTTAGAGGACTTTAACATCACCATGGACAAATGGACTAAAGAATGGCAAGGCTTCATAAAATTGGCTTAAAACTTGGAACAATCCATATAAAGAAAATGGTTAGAATCGCTTGAACTTGGCCGGACGTTATGCCAAGTTCCATGTGTCAAGAGTCGTCACATGCTAATTCATGGCATTTTGATGATTCTTAAAGCGTTGCAACCTCCTTCTTTGAGCTCACTCTATGACAAGAGGGAGGGGTGGTCTTATTCATTGCATTAATTGACTTTTGTCCAACTTGTATCCGGAATCATCAAGCATTCAACTTGCTCGTTGATGGTTTCGGGACCAACTTCATCATTCTCTCTACCCTCTCCATGATAAAGAAGGAAAGATGGGACAAATAGAGCTTGAGAACACTCTGTTTGCACTGATTCACCTCAGAACACAAAAATAGAGTTTTGCACCAAATTGATGCACGGCTGGCCATTTATAGACCCGGCTGGCCATCATTGATGCACGGTCGGCCCTCAGTGTGTGGCCAACAGTGCAGTTTTGCAAGAAAACAAAGACAGTGGCTGAAAGTGAAACAGAGTTGGCTTGGACAGACAGAGTAGCTCTCAGGCGCTATGCATGCAACCTTCATCCATCTTCACATACGCCTTTGTCGAATGCAATTAATTGTTCCATTAGTATTATAATTATTATAGTTGTAAATTAATCCTATTGTTATTAGTATTGTTGTAAAAAAGTAGTTAACTAGCTTTGTTAATTGGTATAACTAGTTAAATTGTTGTAATAAAGTAGTTAATTAGCTTAGTTAAATTAAATATTATTCATTCGCCCAGTTTTGTAATAGTTAGTTAATTTGGACTTTCAGACATTGATTCGCACCCTCCTGCATGAGGGATCAAATGTTGTAGTAATGTGTATGTCTTCCAACCCCACGTCTTTCTTCCTTTTATTTATTTGCTTATGATGGTTAGTATAGAGCATCACGTTTCTTTAGCATACTTCATGTTTTGCATCCATTCTTCTTGCATGCATTTAGGTTCAGCTCACCATACTAACCAAATGTTTAAATTCATTGCTTGAATACGTGCCTTATTGTATGTCTTGAATGAAATCGTATGTCGTATTCATAGCCGAGCCTATAAAATACATAATGTATGTGTTGCATTAGCCATAATTGCATGATTAGGAACATGCATATTTTGCTAACTCTTTCACCTTTTTGGCTCGGCGTACTAGGTGAGCTTTTACGTCTTAGCATCTTACATCAAGTGTTTGTGATGTCATATCTACCATGCTTGCCATGAGGCTAAGTGCTTAAATGATATAATTGCTTGAATGCCTGTGGATGCAGACTAATTGCTTGAATTAGGGTAGTTTGGTTAATGTCCATTTTAGCCCACTTCTTTAAGTGGCAAATTCACAAAACAATTTTCAAAACAAACATGAATCAAATGTTCCAATTCTTGCAAACTAGTCTATACTTTGTGTGCGCATCACATAGTAATATAGCTGAATAATTGGAACAAGAGCATATAATGTAAATAAAAATCATATCATGATTAGTAGAGGCCGATCTTTGATCAGGCGAGTGGGGTACTGAATTCAAGACTTTTCCCTCTCGTATCTAAGTTCCCAAGTCGAGACAACTTTGGTGATGACGGACTAATGGCCCTTGGCACGAGTTTCGGGTTTCCTAAATTTTCAAAAAATATTTAGGTGGCGACTCTGAAATCTGGCAAAGCAGTTCATTTTTGGCATTTGATTCAAACATTGATTTTTGAAAAGAATTGCCAGATTTGGACTCTTTTTGTGTTTTCACTGTTTCACATTGCACTTGTCAAATCAGATTCAGAACCACAAGTGGAGTTCGAACTATAGGGCTATTTGCCTTCCGAAAGAAGCACAAAAAGTCAAGCCACACTAACTATGTTATTACAACAAGGATGACCAAGATAAATAAACTAGCTCTCTAAGCTAAGCAATTCTCAAAATGGATAAACTTTGGTTGGTGATCAAACTCACTCTTGACACACTCTCAAGCTTGAATTATGCTTCTCAAGGGTCAAACAAGGCTCTAAGATGATGAATCAAGGTTGTGTATCGTGTCTATAGATGATATAAGGTTGGTAGGTTAACTCAAAGATAGCTTGAAATGGAAGAAGGAGGAAAGAAAAGCTCTTTCTATGTGTATAGGCTTTCTTTCAATTGCTCAACCCCCAAATCAGATGTATATCGTTGTATTTATAGAATTTGAGCACAAAAGGTGATAAATATATTCAAAAATGGACAGCTGGCGGCCTCCGAGTCCGAACAGTGTTTCTCGCTACTGAAGCTTGGCCGGCCTTTAATAGCCACGGTTGGGCATCAATGAAGTTCCCCTGTTTTCTGTTTCAGCCTCAACACAAGGTGGCACAAGGTGTAAAAATGAATTTCTTAGGTATGATCTATGGAAATATGGAAGGTTTGGGGTTATTTCGAAGCTTGAACAAGACTCCTTCGTTGAGACGTCGAACCATGCACAATACCACTTTCATCCTCGAGTGTTCCAAATAAAGTGCATGAGCCTTTTGGGTGGTCAAAAATGGGTTTCCACAGTTGCCCCTTTTTGACAGAGCTCGAAGTCATAAAGTGACATGAGTGAATGTTAAAGCCCAGAGACGACTCATTTGACAAGGTCGCAAGGCTCGGGCAAAAAATCAAGACATAAATGGGAAAAAGAACTTGGGGGCAAAACAAAACGAAATGCAGCAATTAACTTATGATCATGCAATGAAGCAATGCAATGAAACATAATGTAAATGAAGCAGTGAAACAACGCAACAATCTAGACAAGAATGCAATGTTTGAATGACAATGCAAAAGAAAGCAAAAGAGGCCCCGCCTCGCGCGAAAAACACAAAGAAAGCACAAACTAACCTACGTCCCACGTAGAAAGGATGTAAGAAAATGCAAATCTAACTACGCCTCGCATAGAAAGGGGAAAGGGCGATGTAACTATCGAGCGTCCTTGAGGTCTCAACCGAGATCCTAACGCATTGTACGCGAGAAGAGGAAGGGTGGTGTAAACAAACAGGCATACCTGATGTTTTTAACCGAGGGTATGATCCTAACGCGTCACAAGCGAGAAGAGGAAGGGTGGTGTGAACACCGGGCACACCTGATGTTTTTAACCGAAGGTACAATCCTAACGCGTTACACGCAAAAGGAGGAAAAGTGGTGTGAACCTAGGCGCCCTCGATGTTTTTAACCAAAGGTATACTCCTAACGTGTCACATGCGAAAGGAGGAAAGGTGGTGTGAACATCCGGCGCACTGGATGTTTTTAACTGAAGGTCCTAACGCGTCACATGCGAGAGGAGGAAAGGTGGTGTAAACACCGGGTGAACCCGATGTTTTTAACCAAAGGTACAATCCTAATGTGTCACACACGAGAGGAGGAAAGGCGGTGTGAACACCGGGCGAACCGAATGTTTTTAATTGAAGTTACAATCCTAACGCGTCAACACTAGAGGAGGAAATGTGGTGTGAACATCGGGCGCACCCAATGTTTTTAACCGAAGGTACAATTCTAACCCGTCACATGCGAGAGGAGGAAAGGTGGTGTGAACATCGGGCGCCCCCAATGTTTTTAACCAAAGGTACAGTCCTAACGCGTCACATGCGAAAGGAGGAAAGGTGGTGTGAACACCAGGTGCACCCGATGTTTTTAACCGAAGGTACAATCTTAACGCGTCACACGCGAAAGGAGGAAAGGTAGTGTGAACACCTAGCGCACCTGATGTTTTTAACTGAAGGTACAATCCTAACGCGTCACACGCGAGAGAAGAAAATGTGGTGTAAACACCAGGTGCACCTGATGTTTTTAACTGAAGGTACAATCTTAATGTGTCACATGCAAAATGAGGAAATGTGCTGTGAACACTGGGCGCACCCGATACTTTTAACCGAAGGTACAATCCTAACGCGTCACATGCGAAAGGAGGAAAGGTAGAACAAATCACACAAGTGGGAATCAAAACAAACAAAGCTGTGGGAAAGCTAATTTACAATTGTGTTGAAACAATAAACGCAACATACCGTGCTTAAATGTGGTTGTGAAATGGATGATAATTTTGTTGTGGCACAAATGATTGCAACTAGAACTCCCCCAAATGAACCGTACATACAATATCGTCTGGTTACAGAACATAATAACAAGAGGAACTACGATTTTAAACAAAGCAAATTATAAACTACTCGGAATAGTTTACACAAATTAAAAGTTTTGAACAAATGAGTTTAAACAAGTAAACTTTAAACAAATTAAATTAAGACTCAAACACAAAGGTACTCACATAATCAACCAAAAGGAAATCCTTACTTTTCTTTTCATATTTCTTTTCTCTCGTATTATTTATTATTTTCTTCCTTCTCTCTCTTATTTTTGTTTGTGTTTTTTCTTTTTCTTTTTTTTTTCCCTCTTTTCTTTCACTGTGTGTTTTGAACCCTCTTATTTTCAACTCCATAAAACAAGAAATAAATAACAGAAAGGAAGAGAAAGAGGAAAACAAAACAAAACTGTGTTGTGTTGTCATTGAGGGCCGGCCGGGCCGGCCCTCAATGAAGCACTGTCGGGCATTTTAACAGCCGGCCGGGCCTCGATAGCGGCAAGGGCAGTTTCACCCTTTCACTTGCGACTTATGTGTTTAAAACAAATCCAAACCCTATTTCCTCATACCTTCTTGCTCGAAATCACTTCCTCTCTCTCTCTAGCTTTCCTCTCCCTCTAGATTTCCTCTTTTCCTTACGTTTCTCAACAAACCTCGCCACTTTTCCTGCGAAACCCCTCATCTCCTCTATATTTTGAACCGATTTGATTTTGATTCGTTCAATTTTTTTTGGATTTCTCATTGTTTTTTCTTTGTTTCTCACTAGTTTTCTTGGTTTTTTGGGGACTCACTCTTGTGTTTTCACTTTTCCCTCTCATTTTCTCTCTCCTAGGGTTTGGCCCCTCACATTTTCTCACTTTCTCTTTATTTCCCCCCATTCTTCTCCATGGCTAGTGACGAAGTTCCCATTCTGGACCTCGCCATTGGTATTAGGGTTGCCCTAGGTGCAAACATGGAGGCCGAGGATGCTCCCACGTTGCTTTCCCTCGCTAATTGGCCATTTGACGCGGCCACATATTGGCTACGCACATATTCTCCACTCCTGGGTGGGATTTTGAGATTTGAGGGCCTCATCTCCGGGATAGACGAGGATGTCTTGCTGCGAGAGCCCACAGAGCACTTGTCCGCCGATGCCACCACGGTAAGCAACGTCCCTTTGTTTTGATGTATTGTTGAAGCTTAAATACTATATATTTCCCATTTGTAGGTGATAACTAGGAAGATTGGTTGATACGGATCCATATCTGACCCTCGGCGCTGGTATGAGAGACTGTGCGCGAAGGTCCGCGCACTAGTTGACGCAGTTGGCTTCGGACCCTTCTGCTTAGGGCTCATACAGATGAGAGTTGAGTCACTGTTGTACGGGGCCCTGGTCGAGAGATGGTGGGACACCACAGACTCATTCCACTTCTCATCGATTAAGGAGATGACTTTGACTCCGTACAACTTTGCAATGCTCACCGACTTGCGAGTTGGAGTTGGCGACCCGATCCCTTATGATCCAGACATGACACAGTGGAGAGCCGCACAGTGTCAGCTTCTTGGAGTGATCCTAGACGCTACCAGCCATGGGATGGTGAGGTACAGCTGGTTCTTCGAGTACTTCTCCAACTTTTTGCCCACCACTCCAGATGAGGTCGCCTAATACACCTGCGACTTCCTTATGTATCTCCTCGGTACTACCCTGTTTGCGAACAGGGAAAATATCGTGGGGGTATATCTTCTGGGGGCACTGGTACACCTCTCTCAGGTGGCAAAGTATGATTGGGGTGGCGCTGGTCTAGCCACCCTATACTGCTATATGAGCTCCGTCTTCCACCGCAAGGCGGATTCACTCAGCGGCTATTGGAGAGTCTGGAGGTATGCCTCACACTTATTTTTTCTGTTCATTCCATTCATTCTGCATTTTCTGCTCATTTTTATTTCTTGCTCATTTTCCGCGTAGTTACTTAATCCATTTTTCCTGTTTGAAGCTCTAGGTTTACACCTACTTCACTTCTCTGGCTCTGGTCCTGGTGAGGTCGATCGAGTTGTTAGTACCCCACTCACAGTACTATAACTCCCAGTTTGAGTGCCGCCTGCTGTGTAGACCGAGATTTCCCCTATTTGCACCGCTTCTTTGACACGATCACGGAGGACCAGGTAACAAAATACCATCTTTTGACTGGTACATACTGTAAGCATACTGCACTATTTCCCATACTACAAGGTCATTCTCATATTGTTAGTTTCCCCCACCGCACTGATCTAACACTACATTGACTTCTGACATTGCACTGATCTAACACTACACTGATTTCTGACATTGCATTGATCTAACACTACACTGATTTCGTAGGTTGATTGGCATCCTTGGGCGGGCATTCCCCAGGTGTCAAGAATGACCTACGTTGTTGCATGGCATGCCTCTACCATGCGGATTCTATTCGAGGGGCCCTTAGCCGGGCGTACTACCGTGGGGAAAGGTTTATCCACTAGACGCGGGGCATCGCTGACCCCGACATTTCACA
Organism: Camellia japonica; assembly: GCA_030407325.1. NCBI lineage: Eukaryota > Viridiplantae > Streptophyta > Magnoliopsida > Ericales > Theaceae > Camellia > Camellia japonica. Next base: position 115,472,362 of record JAPPVO010000036.1, on the reverse strand, counting down.
CCTGCTTTCTCCAGTTATGAGGGTAGTGGATGAGCTGCAAGACGGTCCTCAGATCGACCTCCTGATGTTGGGTTACGACCGTGATCATCATCATGAGCCTGGTGACTTCACTACCTTCTTACACACCTGGCGATGGCACCTCTTACCCCAGGCATGGCTCGAGCTGTGTCGAAGGTTGCTGCTACTGGTAACACGCCTGCTGGAGGTGCCCCTGCCTTTGTTCCAATTCCTGGACTTCCTATGATCCCCACTGAGATCATGTACATGCGCCCGGATAAAGTGATTGAGTAGATCCCGCTTGAGCGCATCGAGGAGAGGGACTGTAGACTAGTATTTGCTCCTGGCGTCGAGCAGGTACGCATCCTTTATGCTAGTCCATACTGCACTTCACCTTGTTTTTTACCATTTATGTTCATTGTTCTCTATTACCTCTGCCTGCCTTTCTCAGATTCTGTTCCTTTTGCAGGTACCTTGAGCGTATGCTAATGACCTCCTTCGTACGATCGACCGATTGCTCCTTATGGTAGACTGCCTTAGTCTCCTATGGGATTGAGGTACATTCTATCTATGGTTTACTGTTGTTGCCATACTGTGCACTGTAGTGCCAGCAGTGCCTGCAGGACCTTCCGCAGCCAGTAGACAGAGACGGGGCCCAGTGAGGGGCCGAGTGAGGCAGCGCTCACCTTCTGAACAGTCTTTTGACGAGCTTACGACCCTTGAGGACGAAGGAGAGGAGGTTGACTTACAGTCCAGTACCTCCTTCGCAGCCAAGAAGGAAGAGGGCGAGGATGGGCTATTGATGAGTATGATGATTTTGGTTTAGATTTTTTTTTTTTTGGGTAGTTAAAGACTAGCTTTAGATGGACCCTTTCGTTTTTGTTTGAAAGATTTTGTTTTGTTTTGTTACCTTGTAAAACGATGATCGAGGTTAGACCCGCTAGTTGTAAAAGATAAGTTTTTTGTTGAATGCTTTCCTTGCATAATGTGATGAATGGTGAATTGTATTTGTATATGATGAATGGCGTAATCCTTGCATGATAACTTTACATAAGACTTGCTCTTGTATTCATTTGAATCAGATAACTATCCATAACTGGACAAAATTGTGAAATACAACTCGATAACAGGAAAACGAAATAAAAATAACTCGAAAATATCAAAAAACACTTGGTACAAACGAAACAAGACTCAAAATACAACTGTGGTATGTCAGGGCAAAGATTGGCCTTCCCTATAACTACACTGATTCTGAAACAACATTTAGACCCAGTCGGGCCTTAACATGTATGGCCGGGCTTCACCGAAGCACGGCCGGGCCTCAACGTGAGGTTGGTCAGTGCTGCCCACTGTCATGCACTATTCATTCCCATCTTATATAAATAATGCTTCCATGCTGTTTTTCTGGCAGAATAATAAGTCCTTGATATTTTGCTCTCAAAATGGAGACTTTACTAGATAGCCACTCTGGACGGCTTGGAAAAGGTGAATTTTCACGATTTTGGCCTGAATGCCCTTTTTCCTCTAAGTTGCACTTCTCTTTGCTTTCCATTCCTTCATGCCACTGTTCAATATTGGAACCCAATCACGCATGTGTTTCAATTCGGATTTCAAGAGGTGTGTCTGACAATCGAGGAATTTCAAGCATTAATGGAGTCTCGGCGCGACGAAGAAATCATCCCACAGTCCTGTTTTGGCCATACCCAAGCTTTCGGACAGATGTATGGGTTAACATTACATGAGGCTCGGTCGTTGGTATATAATGGGGAGCTAGATATCCCTAGTTTAGTTCATCGATTTTCCATTATTGGAGAAAGGAGTGACCTTCTTTGGCGAGGCCGTTGGCAACATGCTATCTGTTTATGCCTTCTTGCATAATTCCTCCTTGCCTCTAGTTTCGGCGGAGTTAGCATCCGGTTGATCGAAGTAGCTCAGCGTCTAAAAGAAGGTAAGAGTTGCATGGGTTTGGTACTGGTCAAAACCTTGATCGGTTTAGATGCCTTCTGCCAAGGAGAGACCACCTGGTTGGCAGGGAGTTCGCTACTTCTCTAGGTATTATTTTCTATCCTCCTAATTTATGATTCTTACATCACTCAACACTCATTCTTTGTTTTTCTCTTAAACCCTTTTCCTTACTTTTCTCTCATCGTACACCTCTCTATTCTTTAATCTCTCTTATTTTTTTATCCCTCTCTAGGTATGGCTTATGGATAAATTGCAAGTAGCTGCTCATTGTCTCGAGTATTTGGCTCGAGCTTACTTCTTTCGTCAACGGCTAGTGGTTTCCCCCTCAGATGTTTTATTGTGTAATTGGATGTCCAGTTGGTCTGCAGCCGACATAACTTGATGTTGCCCTTGGCTGAATTTGGCCGGGATGAGCTACAACATGTGTCGACAGTCGGGTATAGAGTTGATTGGCCTCACACATTGCGTATTTTATTTTCCTCTCCAGTTTCGACGTCAATTGGGGCATAATCAGATACGACCAGACGAAGGGGTGGAATACACTGCTTCATTACCAGTTCATGCCTCACACCTACCTCAGTATCTCGCGGCCTGGAGGACAAGAGAGATTCTAGGCCCGGCCATTAGTTTCAGTTCTACCTTGTCTGAGGAATGTTTGGCTTGGCCTGAGGAAGAGGCAGACGTTGGACCATCTTTGGCATAGAGCCACCTGACTCAGTTGTGCCCCTAGTTTTACTGCTTTGATATTTTCTTTTCAAGTCTAAAGATGTAAAAACAACTTTGATCTGAATCAAAGAGTTTGGAGAATGTACTTTTGTTGAAATCAATAAAATTAAAGTTGTGAGTACTGAAAATTTTCCTTTTAGTCCCAAAAAAGGTCCAAGTTGTAAAAGGGTAAAATTTTGAACAAAATCAACTTTTATTAAAAAATTTCCAAAACAATTTTCAGAAACGATCACCACCTGACACGCACAGAGGTGATCCCCAAGATGTATAATCTCGAGTCAAAAGAAATCATAACCGCCCCTGGCTGCATATCATTACTGTTGTTCTGTACTCAGTTTTTCTGCCCGAAATACGGAGCATAACTGAACTAATAGATGATGAATAAGGATGACTTGATCAAGAAAACGGATAGGACAGTTGAACTGGAGATAGTTGTGGCCGAACTTCAGGATGAAGTTGCCTACGTATCCCAAAAATGGGAATCAGGCCTTACGTAGTTCGGTTAAGGTTCACTCGAGTATTAACTCTCTCTTTTTACGCTCTAATTTTTGCCAAAGTCGACCTATAGGGTTTTCGACCTTCTGAGCTCAATTTTTCTTTATTTTAAATTTTTCATGCTTTAACTTTTGCCTAGGTCACCCTTTTGGATTTTTGGCCTAGCAAGCCTCTCAGGGGTAATATTTCTTTAACTTGTCCATGTTGATTGGTTGCGAGAACTCTAGGCCATCCAAGTCCATAAGAATAACCGCCCCTCTTGACCAGATTGACTTGATGATGTAAGGACTAGTCCAGTTAGGTTTGAACTTGCCCCTAGGGTCATGAATGGAAGCTCGGTTGTCTTTCAATACCATGTCCTCTTCTTGAAGATTTTTGGACTTCACTTTCTTGTTAAAAGCCCTAGCAATCCGGCATTGGTAGCCTTGGATATGATACAATGCTCTTAATCTTCTTTCATAAAAAAACATCAACTCCTCAAACCTACTTTGTTGCCAATCTGCCTCTGCTAGCTGATACTCAGCCATAATTCATAGTGAGGGCACTTCAATTTCGATCAGCAAAACAATCTCCATCCCATAGATAAGAGAATAAGGGGTCGCCCTTGTAGATGTGCAGATTGAAGTTTTGTAGCCCTTGAGTGCAAATGGAAATTTATTTGGCCAGTCTCTGTAGGTTTCCACAATTTTCTGCAAAATTCTCTTGATATTTTTGTTTGCAGCTTCGACAGGCCCATTGGTTTGCAGCCTATAGGTTGATGACTTATGGAAAGCCACGTTATATTTTTTGAGCAAATTTATCACCTCTTTCTTGAAGTGCGTCCCATTATCGGAAATAATTTAATCGAGGCACCCCATACCGACATATGATGTTGTTTTTGATGAACTTAGCCACATGCGATGCTTTCAGTATAGAGTAAGACTGGGCCTCCACCCATTTTGTGAAGTAATCGATTGCTACCACAATGAATTCATGCCCGTTTGACCTTTTTGGCGTAACTGCGTCGATAACGTCTATCCCGCAAACAGAGAATGGCCATGGTGAAGTCATGTTGTAGAGCTTTGACGACGGAATGTTCATGCGATTGGCATGAATCTGGCACTTGTGACATCGCCGAACAAAGCCAATGCAATCCTCTTCCATGGTTGACCAGTAGTAGCCTTGTTTAAGGATTTTTCGGATGAGCATTATGTTGTTCATGTGGGCTCTGCACTCTCCCCTGTGGATGGCCCCGATAAGGCGCTTTGATTCTTCTTTCTCAACACATAGCTTGTGCATTCCTAAATGGCCTCTTTTATACAACTTGCCTCTGGAGATGATAAATTGAACGGCCAAGCGCAGTATTCTCCTTTTGTCCTTGGCATTCGCTCCGGGCAGATATGCATTTTTTCCTTGGAAATTCTAGATATCATAATACCAGGGGTTCTTGTCTGAAGCCTCATCTATTGCAGCAATGGTTCCATAGGCCAGCAAGTACTTCTGTTCAATAATGATTGGACGCATCCTGACTCCTAATGGAATGTATTCTCCCTTAGTAAATGGGTGAACGTTAACTTCTCAAACCTCGGAATCAGCATATCCAAGACTTGATGGTAAACCTTCATTTTCTCTTCTTTATCCAGCCAATCTTCGTTGGCTTGAGACATGACCAAGTTCGAATCCCCGATGGCGTCTACTCTTTTTGCCCCTAGTTCCAGGGCGGCTTCTAAACCAGCAATACACGCCTTATATTCTGCTTCATTGTTGGATACTTTGAACCGGAGTTTAAAGGTTAAGGGTATATGGGAGTCATCGGGTGCTATCAGCAATACACTGATCCCATAACCGTACTGATTGGCTGCTTCATCAAAGTACATCATCTACGTTTTCTCCTTTATTTGCAAAATATTTTCATCTGGGAAAAGGTACTTCACCGCTTCATCCCCCTCTACTGGGTCATCTGCCAGAAATCCTGCTACAACTCTCCCTTTAACAGACTTGTGTGTAACATATGTAAGATCAAATTCGGAGAGGAGAAGCAACCAATGCGCTAGCCTACCCGTAAGCATTGGTTTCTCAAAGAGATATTTGATGGGATCTAATCTCGAAACCAGGATTACGGAGTGAGCTAACAAGTAGTGCCTCAACTTCCAGGTAGCCCATACCAAGGCTATATAAGATTTCTCAAAGGGAGTCTAACGGGTCTTGTAATCCAGCATTTTCTTGCTCAAGTAGTAAATGACTTTCTCTACCTTGGCCTCCAACTCCTGAGCTAACATACACCCCATAGTTGAGTTTGTCACTGACAGGTACAAGATCAACGGTTTTCCCGGTTCTAGCAGTGATAACACATGCGGATTCTGCAGGTACTGCGTGACCTATTCAAAAGCGAATTGACAGCGATCGTCCCACTGGAACTTCTTTCCTTTCTTCAGGAGACCAAATAGTGGTTCACAAGTCAAGGTTAATTTTGAAATAAATCTTATGAATTGCACTTTACCCAGAAAGCCGCGCACCTCCTTTTCAGTTCTTGGTGGTGGCATTTCTAAGATGGCCTAGATTTTGGAAGGATCTACTTCAATTCCTCTCTGTGTGATTAAGAATCCCAGTATTTTTCCTATTATTACACTGAAAGTGCATTTTTGCGAGTTCAACCTCAATCTATACTCTCTGATCCGCAGAAAGAATTTCTCCAAGGCGGTGTAGTGGCCCTCTTGATCTTTGGACTTCACAATCATATCGTCCACGTATACCTCCCTGTCTGCCACTTTGGCCTAGTCCCTGTCTACCACTTTGGCCTAGTCCGACCCGGGCATATGTCCCTGTTTATTCATCATGTATATGGGTTATGCACTCACATAATCTCCATCACCCTCTACCATGATGGTGTGGACCAACCGGGCTTCTGCAGAGAGAAATCGGAAAGCAACATGTCTTCTTCTCCATGTATGATTTTCAATAATGGTGCAGTGGTTCATTGGGGAGGATGGATCGCAGAGTTACCCTACACAATGAAAATCCCACTTTTGAAGGTGTACTTCACTAACTGATGGACTGTTGATGATACAGCCTTCATCTGGTGTAGCCAGGGCCTTTCTAGTAGTAGATTGAATGTGGCCGGAACATCCATGACATGGAATTTCACCTCATGTTCAGATGGGCCGATTAGGATATTGCTCTTGAACGTTCCCATAACGTCCCAGCTTGTATTGTCATAAGCCCGGACAGCTTGGGTTGTGGGTGTAAAGTTAATCGACCTCAAACTGATGACATAGGCAATTCTCACTGGGCACACGTTGATTGTCGATCCGGTATCTATTAGCACCACTAAAATCCATTTTTTTCAAATTTCCAAGGTTACATACAAAGGCCTATTGTGGTTGGCACCCTCGGGAGGCAATTCTGTATCCGTAAAGGATATTACTGGCATAACATCCCCAGAGGTGACCAACGACACCAATTCGTCAGCGGTGGTGTCAAATGGGCAGTTTGGTTCGGTTCATTACTTCGAGTAGGGCTTGTCTATGCTCCCGAGATGCCATTATTAGTCTCCAGATGGATATGTCGGCCTGAATATTCTTGAGCTATTTTAAGACCATGTTTTTTTCAACATCCTTCTTTTTTGCTCTTTCAGCCTCCTTTCCAGAGGTCTTTGGCTGGTCTACCGCTGTAGGTTTAAAGTACCGACCGCTCTGGGTCATGTGATTGATCTCATCGGTATACCAAGTGTTATTTGGGGTATCAGCTTTCCAACCTTCGTCAGTGTATGCATGACTTAGGTCGTTGTCCTCCCACTACTCTCTTGAAATCATGACCAGACTGGCATCGGGTTCTATCTGGAGCATATTAACATCATGCGCCCCATTATCGTATCATTTTTCTTCCATCGCAGCTCGGGTTTCAACATCCCTATACTTTCTGAGTTTCCTCAACATCCTCTTTCGGTCATTGGATCCCATTCGACTTTTCTAGTTATCTGGGCATCACCTACCGCTGTTTCAAGTTCTTTTTTCCCTTTTCCTCTGCCTTGTTCCAGAGCTATCTTTGCTTGGATCTCCTCTATTCTTTCCCTTCAAAACTGTTCCGGTGCCTATTCTTTCTCAGTAAGAGGTGTAGCCTCAGCCGTACCCTTAACAACAACTTCCTCTTCTCCCCCGATCTCTCCTGTCTATTCCTCCACATTAGACTCTTCCTCACTCAACCACCTATTGCCAGTTTCTGGCTGGCTCGGGTCCCACCATTCCATCTGTACACAGCTTGTATCTTCTTTCTCAAAGAAGTAAAGATCATGTAGATCCTCTTCCAATTCTACAAGATCTTCCTCTAAGTTTGCTAGGTCATTTAAGCCTTGCTCGGACCATTCATTCTGATTTTGCTCCATTTGGTCTTCCCCTATAGCATTGATGTTGAGAAAGTTCGGCAGTATGACCACTGGCTTTGGCTGATTAATGGCCACAATGTATAAGCTGGGATTGTACTCCTCTACGAGCGAGACTTCCTTCTCTATGATATGGGTATCAAATGTCCCTATCTTCAGTGCATGCTTCTTTTCCTCCGTTTCTACTACCACGAGGCTTGGGTTAGGTTGGTGGTGTTGAATCCATCATGTACATGTTTGTGCCTTTTGAAATGTTAACCTCTGGTTTTGGTAGGTGGGATTAGGTAATGTATATACTAGGGTTGAAGCTGGACGCAATGTATGGATGTGGTTAATATTTCTAGGCGGGGGGACTTGGTTATGTGTAAGAAGTGGGTTGGTTATTACGTTGGGCTTGGAAGGTGGGGCGATGACTTTGTTGTCAATGAGATCTTGGATCTCATGACGGAGACGGTAGCACATGTCTGTGGAATGGCCATGTTGTTGATGGAAGATACAGTACTTGGTAGGGTCGTGTTTGGATGGCAATGGGTCTGGAAGAGGACGAGGATCAAGGGGTTTGAGATGCCTCTTTTGCATTAACAGCTTGAGGGCGTGGGTTGGGCTCATATGGAGGGGGGTAAAGACTCTATGGTTTCGGGGTGGACTGGTACTTTGTGAAGGCTGTGAGGTTGTGGCAGTAGTAAAGGGATCAACTATCTTAATCGTTGTGACAACATTACTGACATCTGCAGGCCGCGGAATAGTGCTACTGCTAGCATTGGTATTTCGAGAGAACGACCTTCTTGCGGTTTCACTTGCTCTGTAGATGATATCCTTTTTGAATACACTCTCAATCTAGACCCCCAGCTCATGTAAGGAAGAGAATGTGAACAACGGTGCCACTATCATTCTCTGCAGCATATCTGGCTCTAGGTTCTGGACCACCAGATGGACTTGTTCTCTCTCGGTAGACCTATTTGTCATTCGGGCTGCCTTGGTGTAGACACCCCATTTTTGACCGACCTTAAGACTCAGACGTCATTGATTGAGCGCTCGGTGATAGTGCTTGTTTGTGCTCGTTTCGAGTTTCCGGAGTTTTCGGCTGAGTGCCTTGCCTCCGGGCCTCTGAACTCTTTGTGTTTTAGCTCGGTTTGTGGACCAAGCCTTGCTGACCTTCCTTGGAGGGGGAGGAGGTCTTGTAGACCACCTTTTTGTGGTCGTAGACCATTTTTCCCTCTTGGAGACCAATTTCTGATTTTCGGAGCCTTCGGCCGCGCACCTTGTCTCGGGACTGCTTAATGTTCTCATTTTGGCCTGGTTTTTGGACCATACCTTGTTGCCTTGGTCTAGAGGGACACAGTGGTCTTGTAGACCACTTTTTTGTAGTCGTAGACTACTTTTCCCTCGTGGACCGCTTTTGGCGCTCGTAGACTAGTTTTCGGGGCTTCCGGCTATGCGCCTTGCCTCCCGGACTCTTGTCTTGCATCTTTTTTGGTTTGTTTTTGGCACAAACCTTGTTTTCCTTACTTGGAGGGTGGAATGAGGGTTGGAGACCAGTTCTTCCCCTTGGAGACCACTTTTCTTCCCGCCAGCCCGTTTTCTAATCGGCCAACTGGTCTTCTTGGTCTTTGGACCATCAAAAGTGGTCGGCCACTACACCATTAGCTTACTTTCATTGTGCAGACCACCTCCCTCCACCTGCCGACCACTTTCTTTCCCTTGCAGACCACTTGTGATGGTCAGCCGACCACTACAAGTAGCTGGCCGACCACTTCAAGTGGTCGGCAGCTTTCCAGCACCTTTCTGAAGATCTTTTCTTGCCAGCTGTGACAACTGGTGGGCACAGAAACCATCCTCCACACGTGTATGGAGGGATGGCTTTAGACCTTAAGCTTGTTCAACAAGCTTGAACTTTGGTTCTCTATAAAAGAGAACCTCCCCCCTCTTGCCTTAGGTTCAAAAAAAGTTGCTTGAGAGCTATACATATCATCTATATCTATATTTCTCCTTTCTCTCTTGTTTTGTGCTTGAAAGTGCTTATTCTTCACACTTTTTCACACAAACACATAGTGAAACACCATACTCTTGGAGCTGAGGCACTTTGAGGTTGGTTTTGGAGTTTTTGGATTGGTTTTAGTTCAAAAAGGTTGCTGCAGTTGCAGCTTTGAAGTGGTTCTACAAGGGTGAGCTTCTAACCTCTTCAACCCAAGTTTTTGATTAAGCTTTTGGCCCTATTTTCATGTTGTTTTAGGCCTAACTTTCTACTGCAAAAAGTTCTAATTTTGTATGCTTGTAATGTTTGTTTAAGGTCTCTTTTGTGTTGGGGGTGGTCTACCCCCGTTTTGTGCCTTGTTTGTCTTTGTTTTGTGCTATTCTTTTAAGCTATTGGGACCACCTTCTTTTGGCCTTCTCACCACTGAAACTCAGAGGAATTTTAGTGGTGGAAAGGGTATTTTGAGGTCCCAAATAGGAGAGGGTCATCCCCTCTCCTTATATCTTGGTTGCTTGCCTTGTATGCCTCATGTTTGAGCATGTTTGTTAAGCTTGTGTTGGCTTGTTCTTAACTTGTTTTTGGGGTTATTTTGACATGGCATATCACTATTTTGACTTGGTTTTTTCACCACATGCATGGTATTTACACTTGTAGTGTAATCCTTACAAACTAGCTTTGTGTGCTTCATGAAGTAGCATGTCTTTCTAGCAGGTTTTGAGCCTATCTCAGTGGGTTTTTGGTGTTGTTTTAACATGCCTTAGATCTGTTTTAGGTTGGTTTGACAGCCCTTTGCATGCTGCTTGCACTTGTAGTGCAATCCCCCTTGTTAGCCTAACATGCACCTTGCTTTTGGACCATCATTCTAACATGTTTTGGCTTAACTCCAAGAAGCTTTTGGCCATGTTTTACCATGCTTAAGGTCTGATTTGTGTTGTTTTGATCATGCATGCATTGCTTTGTATAGCCATGGTTCAATCTAGCTCACTAGCTTTGAGTTTCCAAGCCACTAACATGCATTGCTTGGACTATTTTCATGATTTGGCATCATTTCATATGTGATTTCAGTGCATGTAGTGTGGTCATATACTCACATCTTTCACTCTTTCAATGCATTGGAGAGTTTGTGCTTTATGTCTTAAACATGAGCCATTGTGTATGCCTTCATGCCTAAGCTTGCAAGCTATCATTTCAGTGTGTTTTTGGGGTTGTTTTGCCATGACATAACTCTGATTTTTGTTGGTGAAGCCATCTCATGCTTGGTCTTGGTAGGTGTAGTGTAATCCTCCTTATTGGCTTTGCATCCATCATGCTTCATGCTCACCATGCTAGCTCATTTTGGCTTCCTTCCATACAGGTTTTAGCATCATTTTAACATACTCTAGGATTGTTTTGGGTTGTATTAGCCATATGCTTCATGTATTGCATAGCTGTAGTGCAATTGGCCTTGCTAGCCTTGAGTTTTGAGCACCATAGCATGCTTCATTTGTGACATGTGCATGATTTGGCATCCTTTAACATGGCATTTCAGAGCATATAGTATTGCCATGTTCCCATTTCTTTCACCCTTTGAGTGCCTCTATGGGTTGTGCATTGTTGCCTTGTTTGTGGCCTAGCTTGCATGCATGCATGCTTAGGCCTTTGAGATCCAATCTCAGCATGTTTTGGTCTTTGTTTTGACCTATTTGAGCTCTGTTTGTGGCTGGTTCATCCATTTGTGCCATGCATTGCATGCCTCTTGTGTAGTCCCATTCACTAGCTTTCATGCTTAAGGATTCTCGCATGCCATACTTGCGTTGTTTGAATGGTTTGGCACCATTTCACATGACATTTCAGTGCACATAGTGTTGTCACACTTCCATGTTTGTCACTCCTTGCTCATGTTTGAGAGTTATGCTTTTAAGCTTGGTTGGTGGGCTAGAGCATGTGCATGCTTTGTTTTGCATTTCATGCCATCATTTTAGCATATTAGCCACTATTTTGGGCATGACTGAGGTCTGTCCATATTCGGTTTAAGTCCATTAAGCATTGTGTTGCATGCCCCTTGTGAGGTGCCCTTTACGAGCTTTGATGCCTTAGCTTCTAAGCTTGTCATACATGCATTGTTTGCATGATAGAATTTTGTGCATGCCCTTCTAGCATTGGTTGTATTATTTTGTTATTTGCATGCTTATGTTGCGTAGCATTGTGTTTGCATGTCATTAGCATTGCTAGGTTGAGCATTGGTTGCATTACATTATGTTGTTGCATGCTTGTTGCATTGCATTATGTGGTTGCATGCTCATGTTGTTTATATTATACTTGTTATGCTCATGTTGCATTGCATTATATTTCCATGTGCATGCATTGCATTGTGTTTGAATAGGGTGTTAGTCCAAACACGAGAAACGAAGGACGTTTCATACTTGAAGTGATGAAACATGCCTCAATTCTCGGTCGCTGACACTCTTGATCACACATGATAGAGTTTAAGGCTTTATGTGTTACTTGTGCATTCATTTACATTGAGTTGTGTAATCTTGACTTCTCGGCCATCGTATATTGCGATGCTCGATTGGTGGCCCGAGAGTCGAGAACTACACTCCCTTGAGATCATGAAATGATAGGGAGAGTGGTTGTGCACACATATCTAGCAAATACATTGCCATGCCCCTTCTTGTTCTCTGTTGCAGCAAATTGGAGTTTGGTAGCAAAAACTGGTCGGCAGACTAGTAAAAGTGGCTGGCCGACCATTTTTTCTAGTTTGTAGCAAAGGCAAGTGGTCGGCAAGTGGTTGGCAACATCAACAAATGGTCGGCCATGCTCCTGGAGGTTTCCATGGTGGAGCAAAAGCTATCTGGAGCTTTGTACAGTGTTCTGAGAACAATTGAAAACAGAGGCAAGTTGGGGCATCGCGATGGATTTCCGAACGAGGCGACCGGGCATGTATGCGCTTCTCGCTCCGAGGCCTCTTCTATTTGCTTTACTTAGTTGCTTAGCTTAGTTAGCTATTTGGTTTTGTACTTAAGTAGTTAATGTACTTAGCTATTCAATTTGTGTTGTAATAACTAGTTAGTTAACTTGTTAGTGAATTAGCCTCGTTTTGTATTAATTAGTTAACTTGTTAGTTAATTAGTTTCGTTTTGTAATAATTAGCTCAATTAGCTTAGATTAGCTAGTTAGGTTATTATTCGGACCCTCCGTCGAGAGGGCGAATTTTGTAATAAGTGTGCGTGTGTGTGATGCATATCTTCCAACCCCCATTTATTTCTCCCTTTTACTTAACCGCTTTCGATGGTTAGTTTTAGGGCATATTTCAATTAGCATCATTATGCTTGCATGCGTGCATCCATTCATCTGTCTTGTATGCACCGGGCTCGACGCATCATACAAACTGCATTGTATTTCAATACCAATTTGAATACATGTTATCTAAATTGCATTCATATGCCATCTTAGGTAGCCAAGCCTATCTCATTGCATTTTGCATGTGTTGCATTAGGCATTGTTGACATAGCTAGGATCATGCATTGATTACTAACTAGCTTCTTTTTTTGGCTTGGAGTACACTGTGAGTGTTTACGCTTTAGCATCCTTGAAGTGACTGCCATGATAGCATGCTTGCCATGAGGCTATTTGCTTAACTGATATAACTGCAAGAATGCCTGTGGATGAAGGCTTCATTGCTTGAATTGGAACAATTCATCAAAGTGAAAGTTTTAAGCTCACTTTGCAGAGTGGCAAATCATGTTTTCTATGCCCACTTGAGGGTGGCAAAATCCATGTCTTAGCCTACTTGCGAGTAGCACCTTCAAACCATTTTCAAACAAACAAACATGAGATGTTTTGTTCCAACTTGAGCGATTTAGTCTATACTTGTATGCTGTGTGCATCACATAGTAAGCTAGCTAATAAACTGGAATAAGAATGCATGTGTTTTCAAAAACAATATATCATGTTAGTAAAGGCCGATCCTTTGATCGGGCGAGCAGGGGTGCTCATTGCATGACCTTCCCCTCTCGTACCCAAGTTCCCGGGCGAGCGGGGGTGCTCATTGCATGACCTTCCCCTCTCGTACCCAAGTTCTCGAGCCGAGGCAACTTTGGTGATGATGGACATGTGGCCTTAGGCACGAGTCAGGGTTTCCTAAATTTTTCCCAAAATAAAATATTTAGGTGGCGACTCTGAAATCTGGCAAAGCAGTCCATGTTTGGCACTTCTTGATTAAAATAAGTTTTCCAAAACGATTTGTCAGATTTGGACTCTTTGGTGATTTATCAGTCTTACATTGCACTTTGTGAGATTAGATTCAGAACCGTGACATGAGTCTGAACTGTAGTAGCTAAGAACAACGATTCGCGCCCTCGCGCACGGAGCGGAGTTTCGGGTGGTCTACACTTGGCTCTCCACCGGGAAACAAAATCGATGAATGATTCTTTGGGGTTCTAGGTAGTAGCCTCCAGCTCGCTAATGGTTACCTCTATCTGAGTGTTATATGAGTACTGATTGACAAATGCCTCAGATAGCTCCTTCCAATTTCGTTTTATAAAGTCGTCCAACTTAGCGTACCAGATGGCCGCTACATCAGATAGGTTTCTCCCAAACAACGAAACTTCTACGCCCGAGACAAACCCATGGGCCTCAATACATTTGAAAACAATCAGACATGTACAATTGGATCCCCACTCCCATTGAATCTGTCGATGTGGGGCATCTTAAATTTCTTCGGTAATCTGACCGAAGCCTCAGTGTACCCATCTTCGATATCTGGAGTGGAGTTGAAGCCCTGAGATTTCTTTAATGCTTTCTCCAATCTTGCAATCTTGACCAAGGCTGGATCAATTTCATTAATATCGAAAGAAAAAATCCCTAGAGGAGGTTGAACTGGAGGACGATAAGCTGGAGCTGGGGGAAACATGTCCTGAGGATCTAGGACTAGTAGATTTTCTGTTGGCGGGGGTAGATCCGGGTTTGGCTGAACAGTAGGGGTTGGATGCATGGTTGATGCTGATGCCCTAGATGTACGCCATAGATCGGCAATGACTTCATCTTGTGTAGTCATCCTTTTGTTTACAGTATCCATAGTCCTTTGGACGGCAATCATCATGGCAGCGAATTCCTCTGCGTTTGGTGTCGTGTTCTGTGCCATTGCTAATCTGGGTGAACTAGATGCTGGTGAATTGATTGATTGAGAACAGATAAGTGTTTGTGGGGTGTTTTGTACTGATGATACTGACCGTTTGTTTCTTCTCTGTTGAGTGATTGGAGGAAGCGAGACTAGCACGGGCTAACTACCAACAAGGTCTCGAGCTTTGCACAGCCTGCCGAAACAAGTCCACACAACTTGGGGAATATCGGGTCTTTCTGAAGCTATGATAGTAAACTACCTAGCAAAAAGAAAGAAAGAAAAACAAAATCAAAAAAATGGACAGCACTTCGACCATAATTCACAACAGTCAAGACACATTGCTGAACTGTAATCTCCCTTGAACTCCTCAAACTCATACCGATATGAACCATCTTGTGTATAGCTTCACTGTAAAAACACATATCAAGTAAAAGAACCAAAACACCCCTATGAGGGGGTAGGGTTACCCTATCCAAGATTTTTGGCATGATCTAGGCTGCACTATTTCAAACAACAAGTTTCACGACATCCTACAAATTGGTAGTATCCTGTCCTAATTTGGAATAGTCACTATAGATTTACTATATGCAACTAGGTCGAAATGGTCAAAAGGGTACCTCAGAAAGAATACCTAATATACCTCTCACACCTAACATCGAAAAGTGAAAGGTGGATCAAGCGGTACGATAGTAATCTAGAAGTGAAAGGTGGATCAAGCGGTACGACAGTAATCTAGATCCAAGGGTTGTGTTCCCGACATGGCAAAGCCCATGACCGGTAAGTCTTTTGGCAAGCTTTTTAGGCAAGCCTCCGGCAAAATGTCCAGGAATAGCAGTCGGCAAACACAGTGACTTAAGTGCACCAATGCAAATGCAATGCAATGCAAAGAACATATAAGTACAAATAAAAATTCATATCATGAGTTTCAAATCAAGTTCTCTAAATCCTTAGCAGAGTTACCAGAAACTATAGCCCAACTTTCCGCGCTCCTTTCGAAAGACGAATAGCCCTACAGTTCGAACTCCACTTGTGGTTCAGAATCTGATTTCATAAGTGCAATGTGAAATAACGAAAATACAAAAAGAGTCCAAATCTGGTAATTCTGTTTGGAAAATCAATGTTTAAAACAAATGCCAAGAGTGGACTACTTTGCTAGATTACAGAGTCGCCACCTAAATATTTTTGAGAAATTTATGAAACTCGAGACTCGTGCCAAAGGCCATTAGTCCATTATCACAAAAGTTGTCTCGGCTTAGGAACTTAGGTATGAGAGGGGAAAGTTATGAATTGAGCACCCCATTCGCCCGATCAAAGATCGGCCTTTACTAATCATGATGTGATTTTTATTTACATTATATGCTCTTGTTCTGATTTATTAGCTATTCTTTACTATATGATGCGCACACAAATATAAACTAATTTGCAAGAATTGGAACACTTGATTTCATGTTTTATTTGAAATTGTTTTGAATTTGCCACTTGAAAGAGTGGGCTAAAATAAACATTTAATCAAACCATCCCAATTCAAACATCTAGCCTTCATCCATAGGCATTTAAACAATTATATCACTTAAGCAATTAGCCTTATGGTATTCGTGTTTTGATAAGGTACACAAACATTCAATGCAATATGCAAAGACAAATAAATGCTCACTTAGTACTCCAAGCCAAAAAGATGAAAGAGTTAGAAAAAATATGTATGCTCCTAACTTAGTGCAATATGACTAATGCAACACACACATTATGTATTTTTATAGGCTCGACTATGAGCATGGCATATGATTACATTCAAGACATGTGTGAGAGCACGTATTCAAGTAAATGATTTTGAACATTTGATATTGGGTTAGCATGATGAGTCGAACCTTGGATGTATGCAAGACAAATGGATGCAAAGCATAAGAATGCTAATGAAACGTGATGTCCTATACTAACCATCGTAAGCAAGTAAGTAAAAGGGAGAAACATGTGGGGTTGGAAGATATATACATTATTACAACATTGCCCTCGTGCAAGAGGGTGCGAATCAAAGTTCGAAAAGTCCGAATTAAACTAATTGTTACAAAACTGAATGAATAAATAAACAAGGCTAATTTACTAGCTAACTATGTTATTACAACAAGGATGACCAAGATAAATAAACTAGCTCTCTAAGCTAAGTAACTCTCAAAATGGAGTAAGCTTTGGTTGGTGATCAAACTCACTCTTGACACACTTTTAAGCTTGAATTATGCTTCTCAAGGGTCAAACAAGGCTCTAAGATGATGAAACAAGGTTGTGTATGGTGTATATAGATGATATAAGGTTGGTAGGTTAACTCAAAGGTAGCTTGCAATGGAAAAAGGAGGAAGGAGAAGCTCTCTCTATGTGTATAGGCTTTCTTTCAATTGTTCAACCGCCAAATCAGAGGTATATGGTTGTATTTATAGAATTTGAGCACAAAAGGTGATAACTATCTTAAAAAATGGACGGCTGGCAGCCTCCTGCCCAGAACAATGTTTCTTGCTACTGAAGCCCGGCCGGGCCTCAATGAGGTTCCCTTGTTTTCTGTTTCAACCTCAACACAAGGTGGCATATGGTGTAAAAATGAATTTCTTGGCTATGATCTATGGGTATATGGAAGGTTTGGGGTTGTTTCAAAGCTTGAACAAGACTCTTTCGTTGAGACCTCGAACCATGCACAATAACACTTTCATCATCGAGTGTTTTGAGTAAAGCGCTTGAGCCTTGCGGGCGGTCAAAATGGGGTGTCCACAACTTTATTGAATTTCAAATGAGATAATAGTGCTATATTTAAAAAAAATAAAATAAAAGTCTATACTATATTTAAATTCTGCTGATATAACAAATCTATACTATCAGACAAATAACAAAAAAAAAAAAAAAATGAGGACCAATCAGATTGCGACACATATTAATAGAAATAAAAAAATCAAAAAATTGAGGAAAAGGGATTGGAACTTCCAATCTCAATAACGCCACAACATTTTGCAATTATACATAACTGGCAAATGGATCCGTGCTACGCATTGATGAAAAGGAGAAATTTTAAAGTAAAATTCTTAACAAGAATAAAAAAAATAATTATTTTAATGATATAATTTATATTAGACTATAATAATTCATATATCCTCAATCTAAATGTTGAAAGTATATTGTAGTAAAGATTTCTTAAACTGTAATACACAATCACCCAAGTACATTAGTTTCCTTATGTCATGTGAATTGTCAGTTAAGTTCATTTGATAATACATAAACAAACTACCAATAAAATAAAATTTTAAAATTCATCTAAAAATATTTAAATGTTATGTTGCAGATACATATAATTTATCATATAATGCTTAATATAATTGGAGTCATGCATTTCAACACTTAATTTTTATGAATAGGGTATGGTCTGTTTTTAGTTGGATATTTTAATTAGATGGTCTAGTCCGGTCTGTTTTAGGTTTGTCTCAATGATGCAAACTGTTCAATGTGCAAAACTATAGCGTTTCTAGTTTAGACCTGATTCATTTGACTTTTGGATTCAGGTTTTTTTTACTTATATAGTTGTTCTCGCCTTGTTTCCCACTATTTCTCCTTGAGTTTGGCTATCGGGTCGTGTTGATTGCGTTTGGAACAGGTTGATGGCTTGTTTTTCAAACTTTTGTTATCCAAATTTTTGTTCCTTCGCTCGAGCCCACTTCTTGCGCTCGAGCGGTCTTTGTGGGTTTACAAAACTATTGGGATTTTGTACTCTTTGCTTGAGTGCAAGAAAAAGCTTCTTATGCTCGAGCGACAACCTCTGTTTGCAAAACTACTGGGAGTTTGTATTCTGCGCTCGAGTGGTAAAACTTATTGTGTCTGGTCGCTCGAGCGACACATCTTGCTCTTGAGCAAACTGTGAGTATATCAGTTCGTAAACAGCCCATTTTAAGTCGCTTTTTCATCTCTCTCTCACTCTCTTTAAACATTTTAAAACCCTAAAATATCTCACTCTCTCTCTAAAACCCATATATTTTCCTCAAATACACCTAGATCCGTCGATCTTTTCACTTGTGTGCCTTTGTCAAAAAGGTAGAGCTTGACGAGGGCTTCGTTCTAATCGGAGGAAAGTTGAATTTCAACATCTTGGAGTTTCCATCCCTCCTTCATTCATCTTCTAAGCTTGAGGTAAGGATATTTCCACTTTTTGTATGAGTTTAACTTAACTATTTGCCATTCCTAATCAATATTAAGTTTTTTTTAAGGGATTTGGAACAAACTAGGGTTTTAGGTAAAATAAATCAAAAGAAGGGTTTTTCAAATGGATCCTTGAAAATGATTTTGGCATGGAAGATAATGTTGAGTTGGTAATAAATTGTTGATTTTGGATGTTGGGATTGATTTTGGGAAAAAGAGAATTTTGCCCTAAATGCCTCAAATATTGGTTTTGTATAAATGATGAGATTGATATTGGAATTGTGAAATTGGGATGATGTTGATGAGAATAATGGAGTTAGATATGTATTATCGCTCACCTCTTGAAAATTTGGAGAATTTACCTTTATTGATAATTATTTATCTGTTTAGAAATATCTATTTTGGTCTATCGGTGGAGGATAATTATGAATGTTGTAGAAATTGCATGTGAATTTGGAGAATTGAAACTATTTTCTCATTCATTTGCATTGAACATTATTTCCCATTTACACATTGAAAATGTTTATCGTTTTGAGAAAAAATAGTGAATTTGGGAAACATGAATTGTAATGTTGAACTAAGTTGGCCTGAGTATCTAGGGTGAAAGTCTCGAAAATCACGCGTATACATAGGTGTCGATCTCGCGGACAAAATTTCCATGAAATGGCAATAGTAGTGCTTGTATAGCCTACATTTACATGGGTCCTGATTTACGATTTTCTCTGGACGAAATTTCCGGAAAAAGGTTGGATTGTTTTGAAATTCCTAGAGTGTGATTCACTCCCTTATTTTCTATTGTAATGGAAATGATTTATGAATCAATATTTATATATACTTGGCATTGCATAGTTTTGGAAAGAGGTATAAAAATGTTTTGGCACGAACATTGCATATGCATTCACCTTATAACTTTGTTAAAATTCATATACTATATTGGATTATTTCTACTGGGTTTTGGCTTACACTGTGTGGGAAAAACATTTCAAGTGCTGATGATATGCCTTTGCCAAGAAAATAGCTTGGGAGGACTTGGAGCGAGAGCTTCGTTTTGTTATATTCAATTTTGTATAAGCCAAGGGCTTTATGTGTATGGGACTTAAACTCCACTTTTGTTGTAACTAAATATCGTCTTGGAAAGCTATAAGCCCTTAGGGCATTTCTTATCTGTCTAACTTCCTTTCTTTTTCTTTTGTTCACACATATGCAGTAGATTCAAAGTGAAGGTTTATGAATATATATCGCATATGTCACTTTTTGTATATCACACTCTAATTAATGAAGACTTATTATTTCAATTGTGTTGTTATTTATTAATTGCCATGTGATGAGTTTTGATTAATATTTCGAGGTGTTACAAAGACTCATCGTATACTTTATCTCTGTAAAAAATCCCGTTGATCGGATATCAATAAATATTGGATTAGAACACATTTGTGTCAACAATTTATTTTAAAAATCGTACTTACCGTTGATACAAATTTGATCTGATAAAATGGTTATCGATATCTGATCAACGTGATTTTTTTACGGGAATAAAGTACTTGACAATCCTACACATTAAACAGTTCAAATCATTAATATGAATAAATAGAAGTAATTTGAAATTTGAGGTGCTTATTTGAAACTTTGAGGGAAACTTACTATTCAAGTGTATTGTTAAAAAATAATTACATATGTATGAATCAAAATTTATAAACTTTACAATCAACTTTAAAAAAAAAAAAAAAATCAACCTTTACATTTACATGTTATTTTTTAAACTTTTAACATTTTAAATTATCGTGTCTTTTGTCATTATTATTGCATTTATATATAACATCAAATAGTAGCAAACATTGTACTATGTATTAAAAGACATTTATTCAAATAATAAATATATACTCATATTATATTGATAATTTTTTGTTACCTTCTAAAACTATAAACATTTTTTCGACCCATCAATATTTGGTAACAAATATCATCATAGGAGCAAACTCTGAGCCAAGGTTCTCTCCTTGCAGTCTCGTACTTGCGCCCGTCCTTGCAGGCCTTCGGGTCTACTTTTAGGCCCAATTTTAATAATCCGAACCGTTCATATTTTATGATTTATTCAGTATATCATACCTGTAAAAAATCAAGTTGATCGGATATCAGAAAGCATATGTTCGAAGAACTGTTTATTAAATTATTTAAAAAATAGTTTTTAGTTCAATTTTTCGAACACATACTTTCTGATATCCGATCAATTTGATTTTTTACAGGTATGATGTACTGAATAAATCATAAAATATGAACGGTTCAGATTATCAAAATTGGGCCTAAAAGTAGACCCGAAGGCCTACAAGGACGGGCGCAAGTACGAAAGCTGCAAGGAGAGGATCCTCATTCGCAAACTCTAACCATTGTAAAAAGGATAAATTATAAATATATTTTTTGAGATTTTCTTAAAATACGAATTACTTCTTGTAATTTTAGAAAGTATATCCCACCTTTTAAAATTTATAATTTCATAATAAATTATCCCTTTTATTAATAAATCATAAAGACAACAAATAGTTTTAATAATGTCATAAATATAGTTTTAATAAATTATAGAGGCACTTGTAAGGTAACTTATTTAATTTCTTTGCTTCAAAAAAAAAAAAAAAAAAAAAAAAAAAGAAAAAAGAAAAAAAAAAAAAGAAACTGACAAATGGTGTTTGGTTGCAAATTAAATTATAATTTATTTGACACTTTCAATTTATTTGGCCCAAAAGGTCAGATTTTCTTGAGGTACAATTTGTAGTTTTTTTTTTCCAGCTTATTTGAAATGCTTAAATATGTACAAACATAAAAGTCTTATCTTGCGTCATAAGTTGAACGAAACACATTTACAACTTATTTTAAGTTTTTTAAACTAAAATTTAAAAAATTATAATCTTAAAAGTTAAATTATAAGTGATACCAAATGAACCCACTACAGTTATTATGGTGTTTATCTCCTAGATTAAATTTGTAATTATTTCATTTTAAATTGAAATATTTACTATTGTAACTTATAATTTTAGGAGTACTAATCCCACATCATTATTAATAGGAAAAATTAGTGAGACAACTCTTTCCAACTTTGTGTAGTAGGAGAGGTCTAAGATGTTTTTTTTTTTATTAGCTAAGATACCTTAACATTTTTACAGAGAAAATTTAAGTTAGAGAAATTTTGCCCAACTTAGAGAAATTTTACCCAACTTAGAGAAATTTCGGTCTCGACTCAAAATTTCTATGTGAAATCAAAGAAAATTCTCTGTGAAAATTGAAATTTCTCTGAGTCGGACAAAATTTCTCTAAGTCGAATTTTCTTTGTAGAAATGTTGATGGATATTAACTACTACCAAAATATTGTATGTTTTTTATCTTATAAAATCTTAGTATCAGAGACCTTAAAAAAAATTTCCCTAACTTATATTATCCATTTAGATGTGAAAAAATACACAAAAAAAAAAAAAAAAACACATATCACTAACATACGTCTTGAAAAGCCTCCAAAATTTTAAACAATAACTTAGACATGATAAATAAACTCATTTCATCACGATCCTTCCTCAACCAACCAACTTCCTCAATTAGTATTTCAATTCATAGCAGAAGTATACAAAAGTTTTTATATGCAATATATATTGAATCTCCTAAAAGGGTGAATCGATAGGATGTGCAACAATAACAAGGAAATAACTACAAAACATATGCCCAAAGGCTATAACTTCTAAGGCTTAAGCCCGGTTACACAAAAGGTTGTCAAACCCCAAGCATATTAAGCCCTAGGCTCTCCAAAGATTCACAAAAAAAGAAGAGCCTCTTGCCCTTTTCAAACACCCCATACCTTCAACTAGGCAGGATCACCGCCTCTTTTCCTGCACAAATCTACTAGGGGTGAGCACAAAAACCAATAGAGATATCTTAACAAAGTATATATGTTTAAGCAGTCTCATGTACATGAATGCAATGCCATGCCATGTTCAAATATCAAAGTTTTTAATTTGTTTTGAAAATACATGCAATGTCCCATTCAAATGTTCATTTTCTTCGAGAATTCAAATTAGACAATAGGGTGGCAAATACGACTTGGGTAATTCCTAGGCTGGTGTCTACAAGTAGGCATAACAAGCACTACTAATCTCCCACTTTACCGATTGCTAACCAAAAGGCACGTGTGTTTTCGGTCTTTTACCCTGGACACTCAGGCCAAGTTAGACAATACCAATTACACCCCCTGTCCAGACTTACCAAACATATTTATCCCAAACGTTTCCATAACAATAATTGTTTTCTCAAAATAATGAATTAGTTTCCAAGGCATAGCCATGATTGAATAATACCCGAAATGATGCAAATGTGTGAAATGAGAGGTGGTTATCCATAAGTATCCATAAGTATCTCATTTGTAAACTTCCACTGTTCAATGATTCTCAAGAAAAGAAACATAACAAATTATAATCCATGTGACATTTATATCTTTTTATGTTCACAATCACTACTCCGTCCATATTCCAACATATACCACATTAAGGCGAATAACATTTTCCAATGACAACAATCATTCATCTCGTGGATATCTTTATTAAAAAATCAATTTAAGGAATTTCTATCGATTTCATGAGAAATTTAACACTAATTTCATAGATATTTCATAAAATCCACTTTTCCTCAATTTCTTCAAAACTAGGGTTTGACCCAAAAAGGTTTTTCTTTCATTCTTTCATAGATTCCTTTCACAAAATGTTCTTAAGAGTTTCATAACACATTTCTAATTTGTACATCCTCAGAAGGAAAGTCTTTTTTATCAACATTTACAACCCACATTATAAAATGCACACTGCACTTCCAAGGTCATAAAATGAAGGAATATACATGCTAAAATCATATATATAACTCAAAGAACTCCCTACCTCAAGACTTGAGAAGAAAAGATGAAAATCTTCAAAATCAATGGCATCAAAATCCGATCTCCATTGCACACAACGTAGCCCTTGATGAGCTTTTCAAAATTAAAGAAGACACTATGGTCAAAAGCACAATGGATAGGGAGAGATCAAGAAAGAAAATAAAGTGGGTGAAGGGTTTCTAGAGAGCGATGAGAGGAAAGAGAGTGAGAGTTAATGTAGAGAGAGTGTGAAGTGAAAAGTGTGTAAGGCTTAACTTTTGAAGTGATTTGACACTATTTTCGGAGCAGACTGCAGATAGACTGCTCGAGCGACAAAACCTGCGCTTTAGTGAACAATTCAAATTTGAGAGACTGCTTGAGCAACCAAATCTGCGCTCGAGCGAAAAATACCAACTCCCAAAGTCTCCACTCCTCTCTATAAAAGACCACTCGAGCTATGAAAGCTTAGCTTGAGCGAAGAATACTTGCTCTCAGAAGTTCAAACTGCAAAACAAGTTACTGGAAAGTCGATTTCATTGCTCGGGAAACCAAAATATTGCTTGAACGGTCTCAACTTGAAGAGAGACAAAGCAACCTCAAAACATAACCCACCTCCCTGTTTTCACTTCAACACCTAAAATTACAAGAAAACATCTCGAAACTCAAAAAATATATTTACTGGAGCAATCACAAAGAAGAATAGATAACCACACAAAACTCAAAAGGTTCAACGATGCCGAAGACAACACGAGACAAAATTTACCGATTAATGCACTCAATTTGCTTTAAAAGGATTCGGGACATCACACATCTAAAAAAAATTTGGAATCAACTCTCCAAACAAAGATAGTTACATATATGTATATAATATTTAACAAACATGTCAAATTTATAGGATTCATTATAATTTTTAACTTGTAGCATTCACATATTCATACATCGATGCTATTTGGAGAGGATTGGCTAGCCTTCCGAAGAGATTGAATGATGGTATGTTAGGGAGAGAGTTGTATTGAATTTTTAGATTGTTTAAGGCTTTCAAAAATTTAGGTCTTTTTTATCACCTTTATTTATTTATTTATTTTTAAATGTGGAAAGGACTAAGAACAACATTGGGAGAAATCAATGCTTCCCATTAAGTGGATTTTGTATTTGAAATTTGAAATTCAAAAGTTTTCATAAGTAAAGATTTTTTTATTTTATTTTATAGTTGAATGGACTAATCAATAGATTTTTTTTAATTCTTTAAAAATTAAAAAAAAAATTCACAAATTTAGTTTGAGAGTTTAGAATTTCCACAGGTCTTGGGGTTGAAAACCCCATTTTCCTTATATAATATATAGATATAGACATAAATATAGATACAGATAGGTAGATATATAGATTCTACAAGGTTTTCCATAACTAGAAAGGGCCTCTATACAATACATTAGCATTTCTTTTGAAGTATGGTTGCTAAGAAGACGTTGTCCATGGATGAATAATGTAAAACTTATTGGGGTGTGTATATAAGGAAAATTCGTCTAAGATCCCTACCCAACTTTTAGTATGAGGAGAGATCTAGAATAATATTTTTTGATGCCTGAGGTCCCTTAATGTTATTTTAGGTTATAAAATACCTATTTTACCTTTCTTTATAATATACGTGGTTTTCAACTTTGGAAATTGAAGATTATATTGCTATTTTGTTGGAGATTATGTTGGGATGATCTTGACGGTGGAGAACTTGATGATGCAGATTTTCTAGGGATTTTGTAGTTGTTGATCGTGTATGAGTTGAAGTCGTGTTAATTTGATTTCCAGTGGAGTTGAATAAGGTAAATTTAATAATCAATGTAAATTTTTGATTTTTGATTTTTGATTTGATTTGTATGTAAGGATTCCGATTTCATATTATTTTTTTGAGTGTATTTTGAATTAGGTTTTTGTTTTCAGTTTTGATCAATGTGAGAGAGAGGCCAACTCAATGTAGTTGTTTTTGATTTTTGAAATTGATTTTTCATTCTTTTTTATTGATAAATTTTAGAGAGAGGCTAGCTCATTGGAGTTGATTTTTCGTTCTCGGTTACATGCTTATCAATGATAAGTTTTGTTATTTGTTTTTGGAGACCGGCTCTTTTTTTCTACACTTTCAAGTTTTGTGCTCTGTTTTTTTTGCACTTTTCTTTGTTTTCTAGAGAAAATTGTAAGTTTGTTATAATAATCCAACAAAAATAGGTTTGTTATTATAATCCAACAAAAATCATAGAGAAAATTATAAGCTTGTAGTCTAGTGAAAATAGCAGAGAATATTATAATTTCATAACAAATCTTTTTTGTGATTTTTGTCTGTGCTTGTGTTTAATAGTTATCACTTTTGTCTTTTGATGTTAACGTGTTTTTATCTTGAAAGTGAATATTAGTTCGTAAATTTCTTTGGACTTTTATTTGAGTCTAGAGAAAATTATAAGCTTGTTACTATAATCCAGAGAAAATTATAATTATGACAAATTTCTCTGGACTTTTATGTTGTGCTTTTTAAGTGTTTTTATATTGAACAAGTTATTTTTTGTGTTTTTTTCTTTCAGTTTAGATGAATAGTGCAATGTTGTTGCTGTGCAAATATGGGAATGATACTATTGTCATTAATGTTTCATGCGAATTGAATTTTGGGGAATTGGTTCGGATTTTGTGTAAAACAAGGGAGAATTTGAAACTTGAGGCAATCTGTATTTCATATTCTATTGTAGGCCATCCAAATTGTATGGTTCGAAATAATATTGATTTTCTGAATATGTTAAGGGTTGTTTGTGTACGTGGTATTGATATAGTTGATGTTTCAGTTGTTACGTGTAGTACTTTTGATCAAGATGATGAAGTGGGATCTAATTGGGTAGATATAGTACATAGTGAATGTGATAGACTCGTGGATATTGAAAGGAATTTACTCTCTAAGTTTTGTTCTCACCAAGAAAAGGTGTTATTGTTAGCTGGTTGGCGAAATAATATTAGAAGTGTTGGACAAAAGTTTGGGATAGTGTGGTTGAGTTTCGTACTATTTTGTGCAAGTATGCTGTTGAGGTTGGTTTTGAGTTTACATATGTTAAAAATGACAAGCTGAGGGTTATGGTAGATTGTGCATATAAGGAATTAAGAGGATGTATGTGGTGTGTACGTGTTTCAGTTGAGAAAACAAATGGGTTCTTTTACATAAGAACTTTGAACAATGAACATATGTGTGGTGTGGCAGTTCGTACTAGTAAACACGGTAGGATGAATTCTAGCAAGTGCGAAGCCTTTAACTCGTCCAGTGGATGTTGTCAAAGAAATGAAAGACACGTATGGGGTCTCGATCTGTTATAACTGTGGTTGGTTGGGGGTTGAAAAAGCAAAAGGTAATACATATGGAGATTCTTGTTTGTCATTCGATCAATTACGGTAGTATTTTGATGAGGCATGGAAGAACAATCCAGGTTGTCGTTTTGAGTTAGATTTTGAAGATTACAAGCGTTTCAAACGGATATTTGTGGCTTTTCATGCATGCATTGCTAGTTTCAACTATTGCTGGTCATTGTTGTTTCTTGATGCAACTTTTTTGAAAGGACAACACAAAGGAGTTATGCTTGTTGCGGTAGGGAAAGATGGGAATGAAGGTAATTATAAATATATCTAATTTTCTCTAAGTATGTGAATTTTCTATAGATGTGGGAATTTAGTGAATTTTCTATTTTTGTGGTTATGTTTTGTGAATTTTCTCTAGCACTGTGAATTTTCTTTGGATGTGGCCATTGTGTGAATTTTCTTTGGATTTGGCCACTGTGTAAATTTTCTTTGGATGTTGCCACTGTGTGAATTTTCTCTGGATGTGGCCACTGTGTGAATTTTCTCTGGTTGTTTATTGTGCGAATTTTCTCTACATGTGTATATCTAATATGTTTGTTCCTATTTGTTTAGTAGAGTTTTTTTTCCTAGAGCTATTGCCATTGTTGATGCTAAGAATAAAGATAATTGGTGTTAATTCCTTGAACATTTATGTGAATTATTGGGATCAGAGACGGTGATAAGTTTCATATTAGATCGACATTATGGTATTGTGGAAGGAATTGCTAGTTTTTCCCTAATTGCAATCATGCATTTTGTCTTGAACATGTAAAGAGAAATTTGAGGGATAGGTTATCATGTGGAAACGCAAATTTGGTTAGGGAGACGATCGTGTTCAAGTTTTTAGAATGTGCATATGCGCCAACAAAGGCATCATTCCATTTCAAGTTAAATGAATTAAAAAGTGAGAAAGGAGACATTGTGAGTGTTTTCTTGAGAAGTTTACCATATGAAAATTGGAGTGATGCATATTTTGAAGGGAAACGTTATGGTGAAATATATTCAAATGTTGCTGAGTCATTCAATTCATGGATACTAGAAGCTTGACTCTTGCCAATAACAAATTTGGTGGACATGATACGGTTGCAAATCATGAACATGAGGTCTAATAGGAGGTTGCTTTCTAGTAAATGGAATAAAGTTCTTTGTCCTCATATAGATAGTGTGTTGGAGAAGGCTTTCATGGATGAGAGGATGTGGACTGTGAGTTTATCATCTGATAATGTGCTTGAAATCCATTGTTTTTCTTTGGTTATGGTTGATCTTGGCTTGAGAACTTCTTCATGTCAGAAATGGAAAATAAATGGGTATCCATATCAACATGTTGTTGCTGCAATTTTTAGGAGTGCAAAGAATTTGAATTCATTTGTTGAACCATTTTTTCATGTTGATATATATCGTCAAGCATGCTCATTTTTGATTGGCCCAGTTTGAACTGTTGAAAAACCAGTGAGTAGCATTGATGATGCTATGATTTTACCTTCATTGAGTAAGTGACCAGCTGGGAGGCCAAAGAAGAATAGAATTGATTCTACTGGAGAGTTTAAAATGGTGATAAAGTGTAGTTTATGTAGGAGTATTGGTCGCTATAATAAGAGGACATGCAAAGAACCTTTATTAAATAGTTGAGGATAATACATTTTATTGATTGAATAATACATTTGAGGATGTCAAAGGAATTTATGTTGCATTTTTCGATGTTGTTTAACAGAGAGAAATTTGTATGGGTATGGATCTCATTACAAAATAATGTGTCTGTTGTGTATTGTGTTTAGTAATTTTCTCTGTGTTTATTTTATTTTATTTTATTTTTTTGGGTAATTTCTAGATCAATGCACTTGTGTTTTTGAAACATACTTTGGGTAGTGTGTTTATAATACTAGCCAAATTAATCCAGAGAAATTTGCGAATAGCAGAGAAAATTACTTTGTGTATTGTGTTTTATTAAATATACTTTTGGGTAGTGTATATAACACCAATCAAATTCATGGAGAGAAATTTTTTAATAGCAGAGAAAATTACTTTGTGTATCGTGTTTTTTGAAACATACTTTGGGCAGTGTGTTTATAATATCAGTCAAATTCATCTAGAGAAATTTGCCAATAGCAGAGAAAATTACTGTGTATTGTGTTTTTTGAATTATATTTTGGGCAGTGTCTTTATTATACCAGTCAGATTCATCTAGACAAATTTGCCAATAATAGAGAAAATTACTCTATGCATTATGTTTTTTAAAGTCAAATTTATCCAGAGAAATTTGCCAATAACAGAGAAAATTACTCTGTGCATTGTGTTTTTTGAATTTGATGGTGTGAATTACTTTGTGCATTGTTTTGTACCAACACAGTGCATTACAAATTACGTGATCATATAGGCAGCCTCTTTGCATGATACGAGATACATTTCTCTATGAAATTCTGGTAACTTCAAACCAGAGAAATTTCTTCAAACATATAATTTTCTTTGTGTGCATTGTGTTGACAATCACCACTTAGCATGCATTATAAAAGTATATTTAACCATTGATAACTATGAAATTTTAAAGTTTACATTAGTCAAAACAAGATATATACATATATGTCAAACATCATCATTCTTTCAATATATGATAAAAAATATTGAAGGGTTATTCCTAATTACATTGTGTGCATTGTCTTCCTTTCACTAGTGTGCTTTTACTATTATACTTTTGGTACTTCTTCTGGTGGTATTTGAATTGGTTCTATCCATGACCGGCCAACTTCGGTCGCAAATCTCTCTATGACTTCTGCCCTCATCAACCTTACGTCTTTTGTTGACAATGTTGAGCTGATAGGTTCATGGTTGATATGTTGTCTTATTATGTAGCATACAAAGAGGTCACAATCCACATTGCATACAAATTATATGTATAGTTAGTTTTGAGAAACATTCAAATTAAATTATCTTTTTTATAGATGTTGTATGAAACTTAAATCACTGGCTTGTTATGGAGCATTCTCGACATATTGAAAGTCATAATTTATGCTTTGTGAGTCTATCAATTTGAGTGAAGGTTGTGATTGCGCCTCTCTTTCAAGGCATGATTTCAAAAAAAATTTCACATAATCTTGTTACAAAAAAGAAATTTTTTAAATAACATGGAAATTTACACATAAGGACACAAAGACATAAATTAATGGGAATCTATGAAAATTAAAATCACATAAACATCATCATGGATCAAAGAAATTTGCACTCGTTACCAATTGTTTTGTATCTTTGAGATGTTTGTCGTGTGCATTATCTCAGCTTGTCCTTAGCGAGTTGGAGTACCTCTATAAATTGTCTTTTTTGTCCAAGACAAGTAAGGTCCAATGATTTCCATCAGTTGACTTCTCATTGTCATTGCTATTTATTGGGAAATTGAGGAACCTATAGTTCCTTCATGCAGTTTCAAGATGCTTGTCAAATAATGAGATTCGGAAAGTTTGATTTTTTATCATCTTAATGAAGTTTTGCGGTAAAAAAAAATCAAACAATAGTCAGAGAAAGTTGAAATGACAGGAATTTCAGAAATACGCACACAGAGAAATGGAAATACACACAACTAGCCAGAGAAAAGTAGACAAGTCACATAACTGGCTTCAAGAAGTATCTCAACAAGAGAAAGTAGTAAGTAAATTCCAGAAAAAATCAAATAAAAGAGTAGTAACATACCAAGCTCATGCATGTGAAATAAAATGAAGTTGCCTGTTGTCTTTTTTTCCTTTGGTCAGCAATGACTTGAAAAATATCATTTATAATTGTAACATTGGTTTATTAAGGCTTATGGAACATGACAGAGAAATGTGATGAAAGACTTACATTGTTGGCAATTTCTTTTTCCTTTATTAGGTTTCTGATATCTTCAAAGGTAATGAGATTCAACTCACTTGTCCATATAAAAGCCCTACAAGATGACAAAACAGGGGATTTAATAGTTGTTAATGCAATATAAGTTAGTAAATTGTTGTTTGTTATCTTTTATTTTATTTGTTGTACTTACTCTAGTGCAGACACATTTGATATGTGCTACAAGATATCTTGACATGTTCTTTTAGCAATTTTGCAACCGATAGACTTGATGGAAAAATCCAAGATTTTCTGACATTTGTCGGTTGAGGCAAGACATAATCATCGACATCAAGTATGTCTTCATCTTCAGTGGTTTGCTCTATTGACTTTGCATCTTGCTTTGAACTTCTAGTGATCTTCACAACTTTCGGATATTAAAAGTCTGGATCTTGCTTTCCTTTCCTTTCTTTTTCCTTTAAATTCTTTATCATTAATGTAGGACCTTTTTTCACTGTAGACAGCGAAAATATTAGTAAAAGTTAAATTTCTCTAAAGTAACAGATCATATTTCAATATGTAAATTTATTTGATTCAATATTTTCTAGTTGCCATAGACTTTTGTTGTTTGTTTTGGTTGTTGTTTGTCTGCCACTTTTTCTTGTTGGGTTATTGGTTGTTGTTCCACTTCTATTACAACTATACACAATAAAAATCAAACAAGCCCCAAAAATCAACGTGGTCAGAGAAGTTCCAAAATCTAGAGAAAATTACACACATATGGAAGCAAATAGACAGAGAAAATCAAATAAGCAGCAAAAATCAAACTAGCCAAACTAATGGTCATAGAAATTTAAATTTCACAGAAAATTACTATTGACAGAGAAAATTTTAGTAAATAGAAATTCTCTAAGTTATGTTGACATAAGAACATAACTTTTTGTGGTTCAAGATTTTCACTGACCTTGGGGGTGAACTTGTTTTGGTGTTTGGTAAGGTTGTGTTGCTAGTTGGACAGATAGTTCTTGAATTTGTTCATGCAATCTAGCATTTTTAGTTTCAAGCTTTGAAATTGAATGCCTCAACTATTGCATTGTTTTTTTATCATCTTCTTTTTCAATGGCCAACATTCTTAGTTTCAGTTGATTTGTGCTGTCACTTTTTTGAAGCTCTGAATTATTTGATGTCAAGATTTTTATTGCAATGTCCTTTTCTTCAAGTAATTGATTCTAATTTTTCTCTTCTTCTATTTTGGATTTAGAAAGTGCCTTTAGTCTTTCATATAGATTAGCAATTTGAGCATCCTTTGATTCCCCAGATTCTTAAGGCTGTTGCATTGTTGACCCACAAATGTTATCATGATGTTGGTTCATCTACTCATTATTTTGTTCTTTATCCATTTCCTCAATGTTCTCTTCTTTCTCTCTAGATTCAGCACCTTCATCTTTTTCTCCGTTGTCTTTTTCTTCTTTCCTTTCATATTCTTCTTTGTGTTCTACTTCTTCATTTTCTTCTTTGGCTTCCTCTTCTACACTGCTTCGTTGATCTTCTTCTTCATTGCTTGTTTCTTGTTCTTCTTTGTTGCCTTCTCATTCTTCATTCCCTCATTCTTCTTCAAATGAATTGTCTAATGTCTGCTTGAATTCGGCCAATGCCTTTTTCGCTCTCTCTTTTTGTTTTTGCCAAGAAAAAACTCTTTTGATGGGTTTTTAACTAGCTCCTCGTTATCTATCTGTAACAGGAGGGTCTTTGATTAGAGAAATATTAAAATTTCACTGAGAGAGAAATTCAAACAAGATCAACGAAATGCCAGATAAAATTTATCTAAATCAAACTAATGGGAAAGAAATTTCATAGAAAAATTTATGGGTCAGAGAAAATTACACACAAGGAGACATAATTTTATGGGTCAAAGAAAATTATGAAACAAGCAACATAATTTGATGGGTCAGGAAAAATTCAGATATTAGAGAAAATCAATCAAGGCATATGAGTTAGTGTTACTATAATTGTGGTAAGAGAAATTTGGTTTCTAGAGAAAATTCGCTACAAGGATAGAAATAAACCAGTGTCAATGAAACAAGCAATATAAATTGAAATTTCAGAGAAAATTGATCTCAATTAGTCAAGGCACATAAGTTATTCCATATAAGTTATTGCATTGCAGAAAAAATTGCAGATAAATTTTGATTAACACTGGTTTATAAGTTATTCCATATAAACTAATGACAAGGAGGGAAACAAACCAGTGGTCAGAGAAAATTTGAAATTTCTCTGAGACTTGAGTGGCGATAGAAATCTAACCTATCGAGGTGTAAGAGAATGGATTGGTGTCTTTTGTAACAGTTTGGTCAAGCTTTGCAGGTTCCACTTGCCACATCTTGGGAATTTGGTTGTGTTACTGTCTTACCAACCGATGATAGTTGTATGTTTGCATAGCTAATACTGTGATGGAAATTGAAGTATTTAAAATTTACTAAACACACAAATTTATAAATGTCACAACTACAAATATAAATGAAAATTCTACTTACCAGTAATGCAATGACACACACCGTAACTTTCTCTGGAGTTTTGTGCAAGGCTGTTATAGAATTGATCAATGTTGTTATTATTAATTTTGGCCAATCATACTTCTTCATTGATTCAAGCGGTTCCACATACTAGATAAAAACCCACCCCATTGAATTCTCACTTGTTGCAAAAAATAGGGTGAGACACAAGTACAAGGTAACAATGATCGCTACATCTTTGAAGTCATTTGGTTGCTTCCCTTTCATTGCTTTGACCAATGCCTTCTTTAGAATAGGACTAGTGAGCCTTGTTTCCTTTGGGAATATTTTCCTTAGGAATGGCGTGTTTGGCTTCTTTGAATATCTTAATAACATGGCGCCTTTACCACCTTTCAAACCAAAAATCAAGGGCATGTCATTGGTTGTAAATGTCAAGTTATTCTTACCAATTGTGAATGCTTTGGTTTTTTCATTGTATCGTTGGATGATTGCAACTACATCATAATCTGATTTCCTACACTTCCTTGGATCCATCATTCCCGTTGTTAAAGCTTGGATCAAATACCAGAATAGGGTCTTTTGAAGCTCTACAACTTAGTTTGAATTGAATTTAAGTGTTTGAAAAAAGGACACAACAGATGAGAGGTTTGATCGGTATTGAATGTTGTAATTAGCTTTCTTCTTTTGGAGTTTCACAGGTTTTTTTCCCTTTGAGCTTGAGTCTTTTGAAGTTGGTGTATTCCTCTTGATACTTGTTGCTTTTTCAACTTGGACTTCTTGTTTTTTGGTGTGGAGTTTGTGGTGTTTTGCTGCTGCTGCTGCTGTGTTTTGATCTAAGATCATAATTGGCAGACTCCGAGACTTTCTGTTTCTTTCTAGGTGTTTTTGGTGTTTTTTTGCTTTTGCGTTTCGTTATTTCTACACAATGAAAACATAAAGATTTCAACATTAAATCCTAGAGAAAATTACACATGGTAGAGAAAGTTAAACTTGCCAGAGAAAATTACACACAAGGGAGAAAAGTAAGGTGGCCAGAGAAAATTATAATTGTCAGAGAAAATTAGACACAAACAAGAGAGTACTAAGTGTTTTCCTGTGGAATACATCTAGCCACAAAAAATTTCCAAAAAAAGAAAATTAAAATGGCAGAGAAAATTAAGCCATGTTAGAGAAATTTTCAATAATTGCTAAAATTACATATAGAAGTAAAATATGGCCAGAGAAAATTTAAAAAAGAAACATAAATCTAACAAACCACAGAAAATTAAAATGCTAGAGAAAATTACACATGCCAGAGAAAATTAAACATGGCAAAGAAAATTAAGCCATGGCAAAGGAGGAACAACTAGTTTATGTTTTTAACATTTTGTTGTGTTTTGGGTAACATGGATATTTGTTGCAATGCATTGTACAATGGGCCCATAAGATTTATTAAGTGGTTTTTTAACGACATAAATCAAACATGGCTGAGAAAATTAAACATGCCATTGAAAATTAGATACACACGAGAGAAAAGTAATGTGGCTAGAGAAAATTATGAATGCTAGAGAAAATTAGATACACATGAGAGTACTGTGTTTTTCTGTGGAATACATGAAGCCAAAGAAAATTTCCATTCCTAAAGAAATTTTCTATAATTTAGAAAATTAAACAAACGAATACACAATTAGCAAGAGAAAATAAACAAAGCAACATAAACATGGCACAGAAAATTTCACAACAGAGAAATTTGGAGGAAAACAAGAATTGAACAAAATAAACATGCTAGAGAAATTTTCAAAAAAGAAACATAAATCTAGCAAGCCATAGAATATTAAAATGCCAAAGAAAATTGGAGAGAAAATCAAAGAGACAACTCACTAGAGGAAATCAAGCAAGGCACATAGATTAAACGGAGTCTAATGTGTTCAGAGAAATTTGATGGTTGTTGAAATGTGGTCAGAGAAAATTCAGATTCGAGAAAAATTCATCACAAGGAGAAAACTAACTAGCGAAAATCAAACAAACAATATAAAATTGAAATGCCAGAGAAAATCAAAGAGACAACTAACCAAAGAATTCAAGCAAGGCACTGAGAGTAAAAGGAATCTAGTGTGTTCAAAGAAAATTGTAATGCTAGAGAAAATTTATCTGACGGGGATATCTTAATATTATTACGAAATCAAAACCCTAGTTAATGGAATGGTATTATAAAATGCAATGAGCTATAGATACAGAGAAAAACTAGTTCAGGAATAAAAACACTTACTAGAGTGAGGTGATGAGGATGAAACACTAATTATGAACGAAGATGAACCTAGATGAAGATGAACAGACTCAAGGATGAAAAGTAAAATGCGTCAGAGATATTTGTGAGGAAGAAATTTCAAAGATTTTCAAGGAAGATGAAACCCTAGCTTCACTGAATATGATAAAACCCTAATGTCAATCGTGAAGGGGATAAAACCCTAGTTCACTCGTGTGAAGCTTGTCGATGTCAGTCGGGGATATTAGGCATCGAAATACCAATTCGTTTTTCTCTGATGAATGTGAAGGGTTAATAAAAAACGCGCTTTTTTTTTTTTGTTTGAGGGACCTGAGGCATCATACTATTTTTTTTAGTGTCCTTTATCCTCTAAATTGCTATTATTAGGGACCTTAAAAAAAATTCCCTGTGTATATATGTATAAAAATCTGAAATTAGTGAACTTAAAAAAGATATATATAGATATAGATCAAACAATATAATAAAATATCTATCAATTAACTATATATAAATTGTTGGAAATTAGGTCGGATTTTACCCGCTCCATTACCCATGGAGCGTCCACATGAGTTGTTGATAATTCACATATTTAATAATATAAGATAATTAAAGGAATTATCTAAAGAGGTGTCTGAGTTATTGTAGAAGACTACATAATAAGGGATTTTGTGTTTGTCCAAACCCAAATCGGCCCTAACATTAGACTTTTATATCTACCTAAGTCCAGTTCAAAAAATAATTATAAATCTCAAGCCCACCCATCAGGCTATATGTTAAAAATAAAAAATTAAAACATTCATAATTAAATTCAATCACACATTATATTTCTTAAATAAATATATTGACATTATTATAAATTGAAAGATTTTGTGTATAAATTGAAGGATTTCTTAAATAAATCCAAGCACACATCACCTTAAATGTGAGTTGAAATAAAATCAACAAAGATAAAGTGTAGATCTCAATAAAAAAAAAAATATATTTTAATGTATTATAAATAAATAAATAAATAATTTAATAGCAGGCTGGGTTGGATTGAAAGTACAAATTCCAAGCCCAGCCCATTAGTATTTCGGATTGAAAATATTGGCTCAGCTGAGTGTGGACACCCCATTTTTGACCGTCCTCAAGACTTGGACGTCACCGCTTGAACACTTGGTGATTATCCATGTTTGTGTTCGTTTGGAGTTCCCGGAGTTCTCGGCCCGCGCGCCTTGCCTCAGGACCTCCAAACTCGATCGTTTTGTGTCTGGTTTTGCACCAAACACTTGTGTTTTGCCTTGGAAGGGCAGGGAGTGCCTTGTGAGACACCCCCACATACCACCGGCTGTGGCTAGAGGCCACCGGCTGGCTGGTTTTTCCATCGGCACTATATTGTGCCGGTCGGCACTATTTTTGGCGAAATGACCATTTTGCCCTGCCGACTACTGTGCACTTGCTTTCTGGGATATTTTCAGACAGCTTTGTAGCTTTTGCTCCCCTCCATACACGTGTATGGAGGGGATACACTCCTTCCAAGCTTGTTTGACAAGCTTTACAATGCTTATAAGAGGAGAGCTTCTCCTCTTGGTTAGGGGTTAGCTCTTGAGAGTCAAAAACCAGAGCTTAGATACATATATCTCTGTCATATATCTATATCATCATCTCCCTCCCCTTATGTGTGTGATCTAAGGTCAAAAAGTGTAGATTTACCTCACTTTTGCACCATTACACACACCTTTACACCTTAGCTCGAGATTGAGAGACTTGGAAGGTTATTTGTGTTGGTTTTGGACTGGTTTTGAGCACTAGAGAGTGGCTGCACCACTTGTTCTTCAAGGGATCTTCAAGGGTAAGAACATCACTTTATATTCCCCATTCTTGCAACCTATTTCTACCCTCTTTACTTTGTGTTTTTGAGTTTGTGTTTAAGATAAAAAAGTCTTGTTTTTACTTGATCTTGAACCTTCATTAAGGCCTTTTCTTGGTTTGAGCAAAGGTCCATCTTATTAGGCCTTGTATGGCCATTTTTGGAACCTTTGCTTAAGACCTTGTTTGCTTGGTATTCTTGGCCTTCTCACCACTGAAAACCAGTGGTTTTCAGTGGTGAGGGAGTTATTTTCAAGCCTCATTTAAGGGAGAGACACCCCTCTCCCCTTGGTCCTTTGCATGCCTTTGTTTTAGGCTCATAGCATAACATGTATGCATGCTTGTTTTAGCTTCATTTCAGAGCTTTATTATGTATTTTAGGTCATGTTGGATCTCTGTTTTTAGTTGATTTCGTGGCCTCTTGCATGCCTCTCATGTTTGCTTTGAAGTGCTCTATTATGCTTAGAAGTATGTCATGCCTTTGAGCCATGTTTCTTTGCATGTTCTAGCTTGATCTCATGAAGATATTAGCATCTATTTGTCATGAAAAGGGGTTGTGAGCCACTGTTCTTGACACTTTTGGTATGCTTAGTGTGTGTATTTTGCATGTTAGGCTTGTAAGCCTTGCTTGTATGGAGCTCTAGCATGTTTAGCTTGTTTTGATCTATTGATTTGGCATCATATTAGACCCTATTTCAGTCCATTAGTCATGTCTATATGTTGGTATATGTGGCTTAGTTCATGCTTTAAAGGTATGCTCTTGTATGCTTAGGAATTGGCCTTGTGCATGTTCGCATACTTAGCGTATTCTAGCATTTTGCATGCTTATTGTATTAGTCATATAGCATTTGACATGCTTTGCATCTTCATGCCATATTACATTATTGATGCATGCTTGCATGAGTTGCATTCCATGGCTTGGTTTGGGGTTGTCAAACCAAGCATGAAGATTGAGAGAAGTTCACACTTTAAGTGGTGAAAACTTATCTCAATCCTCATGTCACTAAGGCCCTTGACCTCCACATGATAGGGACTTAGTCTTCATTTGTTTGTGTTGCATGCATTTTACACCAAAATAGCAATCTTGGTCCCTTAGGCTATCATGCATCAAATGCATAATTGGTAGCCCTAGAATCAAGAGCCATGCCTCCTTGAGTCCCTAAATATGATAGGAGGTATTGGACATGCTGACATATGCCCAAAAAACCATGCCTTGCACTGCTGGTCTGCTGTTGCTGTCAAAACTGTCTTCTGCAGGAATTTTGTGCCGACCGGCAGTATAGAGTGCCGACCGGCAATGTATTTAGTGCCGATAGCTTCATTTCCAGCCGGTGGACTTTATACACGGCCGATGGACATTCCATCCAGCCGATGATGATTCTTAGGATGCAGGGAGCCTATTCTGGGACTTTTACAATCTTCCAGAGAAGCAGAACAGTAAAAGCAGAGCCAACAGTGCTATGGCAGCGAGTTTCCAGGTGAAGCCAATCCGAGCATGCGTGCATCCCTCTTCCCGAGGCCTTTTACTGCTTTCAGTAGTTTAATTAATTTGTTAATTAATTAAGGGTTTGTAATAATTAATTAGCTAGGATAGTTGATTTATTATTTGGGACTGTATATTATTCTTTTGGTCCCTCCGTGTGAGGGCATATTTGTAATAAGGGTGTGTGAGTGTGTGTATGTCTTCCAACCCCCATTTCTTTCTCCCTTTTATTTACCTGCTTATGATGGTAGATTAGGCATATTTAATTTAGCATACCTTATGCAATGCATGCGTGCATCCATGCATTTGTTGACATGCATCGGGCTCGGCACATCATACAAATTGCATCGTACTTTCAATTCCAAATTGAATACGTGTTATTTGTAGCATTCCATATGCCACGTTTAGGATAGCCGAGCCTGCCTAGATTACATCTTTGCATGTGTTGCATTAGACATTTCAGTATGCTTAGGTCCATGCATGGATTTCTAATAAGCTTCTGTTTTGGCTTGGAGTACTAGGTGAGCTTTTGTGCTTTAGCATATCGCATGTGTGTGAATGTTGCCATAATAGCATGCTTACCATGAGGCTAAGTGCTTATGTGATATAACTGCATGAATGCCTGTGGATGGAGGTTGAATTACCTAAATTGGGAC
The DNA here is from genome assembly GCA_030407325.1 of Camellia japonica. Taxonomy (NCBI): domain Eukaryota; kingdom Viridiplantae; phylum Streptophyta; class Magnoliopsida; order Ericales; family Theaceae; genus Camellia; species Camellia japonica. The sequence goes on along the minus strand of JAPPVO010000036.1, from coordinate 115,432,800 downwards.
AACACATTAAAACTGTGAGTTTTAAAGCCCACTAGATAGTGGCAAAACCGTCTTTTCTAAAAGCCCGCTTGAGAGTGGCAAAACCTGCATTTTAGCCTACTTGTGAGTAGCAAATCATTTTCAAAACAAACATGTGGTGTTTTGTTCCAACTTAGGCGATTTGGTCTATACTTGTTTGCTGTGCGCATAATATAGTAATTCTAGGCTAATAACCGGAATAAGAACGCATAAAGTTTTCAAAAACGGATATCACGGTTAGTAGAGGCCGGTCTTCGGACCGGGCGAAAGGGGGTGCTCATAGCTGACCTTCCCCGATCGTACCCAAGCTCCCGAGCCAAGACCACTTTGGTGATGACGGACATGTGGCCTTCGGCACCGAGTCAGGGTTTCCTAAATTTCCCATTTTAAAATATTTAGGTGGCGACTCTGTAATCTGGCAAAGCAGTCCATGTTTGGCACTACTTTTTCAAAAATCTGTTTTTCTTCAAAACGATTTGCCGGATTTGGACTCTTTGGTTCAGATTTAGAACCGCGACACAAATCGAGTCCGAACTGTAGCCGAGGTCCCCGCGGACGTACTACAGTTTCTGGCGACTCTGCTGGGGAGTTTTAGAGAGCTTGACTCGAACTCGTGATATCCTGTTTTGATTACACTTATGTGTTTCTTTGCATTGCATGTGCATTGGTGCGCCTAGGACACCGTGTTGGCCATCTGCTATTCCTGAGCGGTTTGCCGGAGGCTTGTCTTGTCAAGGCATGACCATAAGGCTGACCGGTTGCGGGCTCTGCCAGTATGGGAACACAAACCCCGGTTTTACTGGGGCACCCTTTTTGACCATTCGACCTAGTGCATATCGGAATCCATAGTGACCATTCTAACTAGGACAGGTTGCTTACCCGATTTTAGGTTGTTTGAAACCGCTGTGTGCGTAGTGAAACCCTAGCTCCTGACAAAATAGGACAGGGAAACCCTACCCCAACATAGGGGTGTATTGGCTCTCATTTACCTGCTATGTGCTTTTAGAGTGTATCTCTACAGGGAATGCATATACCAGTTTGCAAATTTGAATATCGGGCCTGAGGGCACCAGTATCAGCATCTTGAGAATCAGTTATATCTGTGGGTATCCGATTCAGTATTTGGGACAGTGATTTTGGGGAACAGTGATCAGTAATGAGCACAGTCATTCCGCTATGCTCATATCCGTTTCAGTAAAGTTGAGCTGAGATGCTGTCTGTTTTCCCTTTTGCTAGGTAGTCTTGGAACCATAGCTTCAGAAGGCTCCACTATCTCCCGGGTACATTGGATTTGTGCTGATAGACTTGTCAGGTCAGAGACTCAGTTCAAGGGTAATCAGGGCCAGAGATGGCTAGTCAGGCACAGACCACCAGTATAACAGCTACCAGATCAGTGACCTTTGAGCAGTCGGGTTGAGATTTCCGAGCCTACTGCAGACACAGATATACCGATTGCTCAGTTAGATCAGGACAATATGTCGAGTTTGGAAGAGATGGTGCGCCAACTCCAGGATAGTATGAAAGCCATGCAGCAAGATGCTGTCCGTCAATCTGAATTCACCAAGCAACAGGCTGTGGTCATAGCCCAACAGGCAGAGACAATTGCCAGGTTAGAGCAGCAAGCCGGGGCATCTGCTTCACATCAGGCTCCTCCCCCACCAAGGGTTCCGATACCCGAGGAAACGCCAAATGTCCAAAATGTCCAAGAGGATACAGGCCCTCCAACGGGGCCAGCTCCGCCCCCAATTCTACCGCAACTATCCAAGGCGCCCACGCCTATCAATGTACCGGACTCTCCCTTTGAGTTCGAAGCGGACCCCACAGCGCTGAAGCTGAGTAAGTTGGAAAAAATGTTTAAGAAATCCCAAGGAGTCAGGTCTATTCCCGACATTGAGGATGGGTATACGGACGCAGTTGTGACGCTGCCAGATCGGTTCAAGATGCCTCAAATTGACCGATTTGATGGGTCCGGGGACCCCATGGTGCACCTGAGATTGTTTTCAGATATCTTAAGGCCGATGGGCCTCACCAGACTACAGAAGCTGTCTCTGTTCGGCCGGACCCTGTCGGGTGTAGCGGCTATCTGGTATGCCAAGTTGGAGGATGATGTCAAAAGAAATTGGGATGAGATGGCCGAGGCCTTCGCTTTACAATATTCGTATAACACACAAATCGAGATTACAACCCGTGATCTCGAGACGACGAGACGACGAGACAAGAGGTTAAGGAAAGCTTCTCTGAATTTGTGACCCGATGGAGAGCAAAGGCCTCAATGATGACCATTAGGCCAACGGATAAGGATCAAATACGGATGGTTGTGCGCAACCTCCAACCCAAGCTTATGCAAAAGATGATTGTGCTCCCCTTCCCCACCTTTTCAGACTTACATGAGATGGGAGTACAGATCGAAGATGCTATGAAACAAGGCCTTATTGATCAGGAGAAGGAGCAGCCCAGGAGGGCGTTTACCCGCAGTTCGAATGCGACCACCAGCGGTGACACAGCTACAAGATCTTCCGACGTGGGCATGGTCGCCACTACCACACTAAAAGCAGCCACCCCCTTTGTTGGTACATCCACTTCAAACCCCCGAACTTCAGACTATCTACCTCGAGGCAAGAGGGTCTTCACCCCACTCTATATGTCTTTGTCTAAGGCCCTGGGGGTCCTACTCAGGAAAGGACATTTGAAACCGTTAGAGCAACGGCCTCTACCCGATCCTCTCCCTCCAAAGCATGACCCGGCTAAGTACTGTGCTTTCCATCAGCAAATCGGTCATGACACCGACAGTTGCGTCCGTCTCCGCCACGAGATACAAAATTTGATTGACAACAAGGTCATTGTTGCACCAACTCAGTAAAGTCTATCGTCACTGGATCAGTGAACTTGGGGGATAGTACGAGTATGTGATCGGGGGATGAACCACCTGCGGGCGGCACTCAGTTTACTTCAGATGTGGGAATGGCACACATTGTTTTGAGCATTTGCGAATGCTAGTTTTGTAGTTTCTGACTTGGGTGTTGAGTCAGTTCTGTAGTTTTGTTTTGAGTCTATCTCTTTGTCTTGAGTCAGTCTTTTTGATTGAGGGTCTGTCTTGTTGTATCGAGTCAGTCCCATTGTACAAAGGTCGGGTGATTCCGGGGGGGGGGGGCACCTCGGGCGTCACCATTTTGTTTTGTGTTTGTCTTTTCATTTTGTTTTGAGCTTGTTTCTGCAAGGGAGCCAGTTGTACCAATAGTTATGAACGAAACAGCAGTGGTTTTTCACGCTCTCGCGTTTGCTTCTGCCTGGTGCCAGTTATGCCGGAAGTTTCAAATGAGATGACAGTATTTGACTAAGAACTTTGTCTTTCCTGTGCCTTGAAGTCATTGTAATGACCTGAGTTTTTCAAAACTTTTTCAACACTGCGGTGAAAACAAAGAGGGAGGAATTCCTCGGGATTTGCAAAACTTTGATCAACTGAGAGAAAGAGAGGCGTGCTAAGCCCTTAATGAATGAAATCATGCTTGTTAGTGTGAGTACTGAGAAGGACCCTAGCTTGATCCAGATTGGTCCCACACTGTCTTCAGCACGAGCGATTTGTCGCTTTCTTAAAAACTTTCAAAAAATGTTTTGCGCGGTCCTGCAAAGACATGTGTGGAATCGCTCTTGAGATTGTGCAGCTTAGGATCGCTCTCAGCCTCGAGACTTGAGTCCTTGCCTTCAAACCTTGAACTTGCATTCAGAATGTTCAACGGTCAACCACGATGTGAGGCCTGTGTGGCCAGATTCAAAGCAGCCCATGAATTAGGGGCAAGAAAGTCGGATCAAGAAGATCAGAAGAAGCTTGCAAAGCTAGAACAGAAGTACCCTTTGAACTAGGGGCAAAAAATATCCGATGTGCTCGAAGAGCCAAAGGTGGATCCTTCTGCAAATCAATACAACAGCCACTCTCCTGGATACAGAGGGCTTCAATCTCAAAACCATTTGGCATGGACTTGCTACACTTTTACCCTTTGAGAGGCTCGCTGGGCCGAAAACCCGGAAGGGCGACCCAGGCAAAAGTTAGAGCAAGCAAAAAAATACATACAAAAGGAAAAAAAAATTCAGAAAAAAAAAAGAAGAACAAAGGAAGAAGAAAAAGAAAAGAAAAGAAAAAGAAGCTCGCAAGGTCGAAAACCCGCATCGGGCGCCTTGGCAAAAGTTAGAGCCTAAAAGAAAAAAAAGAGAAAAAATGAAAAAGAAAGAAAAGAAAGAAGAACAAAGCTCGCAAGGTCGAAAACCTGCAACAGGCGCCTTGGCAAAAGTTAGAGCATAAAAAGGAGAGGTTAAATACCCGAGTGTACCTTAACCCCGAACTACGTAAGGCTTGATTCCCATCTTTGGGATACGTAGGCAACTTCATTCTGAAGTCCAGCCCTAAAACACTTCAAATTCAATTGTGTCCATGAAATGGTTTGGATCATCTTTTCCTTCTCTGTATCCGAGAGTTCGGTTGCGTTCATCACTCCGAGGACTGGCTACAATACGCTGCGGTGCCATTTAGACAAGGGGCAACTTTCCGTTGCCATTCAATGCACTGCGGTGTCATTTCAAACAAGGGGCAACTTTCCGTTGCCATGCAGTGTCCTTCAGACAAGGGGCAATTTTCCATTGCTATGGATCCGAGGTTGTGCATCTCAAAGGGTTGGTTCCCTGCTTGTTGAGCGGTGGCCGTTTGCAAAAACAGTTTTTAAGAATTTTTACTGAGGTTGACTATTCTCTCAAAAATCATTCCATTTTTCCAAAACTGGACCATTTTCTTGGACCCAAAAAAGGAAAATTTTCAGTGCTTACAACCTGACTTGCATGATTTCAAATCAAAAATCGAATAAGCATGTTAATCTAACTTTCATGTTGGTCAAAATTGTTTTAAAACAAAAAATGGTCGAAATGATGAACTAGGGGCGCAGTCGAGTCAGGAGTTCTGTCTTTTCCCCTTTGTCAAAATACTTGCCAAGAAGGGCACTCTACCTGCCAGAAAAGGCACAACTGAAGGGCACAACAAAGGGCTGAAAGCTCTCACATCCTCCGAGCAACGAGGTATCAAGCAAAGTGCGAAGCACGAACTGGAATGGGGCAAGATATTCCACTTCCTCATCTGGACATATCTGATCACGTCCAAACTCCCCGGCAGAGCATCGTCAACCGAGATCAGCTGCAGATTTGCTACATACCCAGTTGTAGCATAGCCCCCTTGTGGAAGAGACTCACTGTTGTGAACAAGAAGAAGAATCTAGCAGAATGCTAGGGGCACGAGCCCACAACTTTCTGTTTATCCATCAACCATCTAGGGGAGGGATTGAAAAATGAGAGATTGAAGAATAGAGAGATGTGCGATGAGAGAAAAAGTGAGAAAAGGGCTTTTTTAGAAAACAAGAGATTGAATGCCAAGTGATGCGAGAATCACAAATGAGAAAGGGTGGGAAATAATACCCGATGAAACAGGCTCCCTGTGCGCATTTGAGTCTTTCGTTGTGTTTTGTTTGTCTCGATTCTTGTTTTGAGTCGTTTCAAGTGTCAATAGATGTGTTTAGGTTGTTTACCTTTATTTTCCGTTGTTGGGTCGTCTTTGCTGTGTTCAGTTGTAGGCTCAATACCCGGTCGAGAACTCATTTCCTCAATTTCAAAAATGATTTGTTGTGTGCTCAGAGTGCTGTGCCATTCTCCACATTTGTGCAAAAAAGGAATTTGTTCTTTCGAAAACTGCAGGGTCCACCCCCGATAGGTGTGAACAGTGAAATCAGGGCCTATCTGAAGCTATATAGGTTCCGGACTGCAAAGCAAAAGAAAAGAAGGAAAATTGAAGCACCTGAGTGTATTTCACCTTCAGCGAATTCCGTGATTGTACTCCGAATGTACCTCCTCAGGCCTTGTCACTACTCCGAAGTATGAGCGTGCCTCCATTCCAAGTGTAAGCCTGCTTCAAGTCAGAATGGCAATTAAAGCAGCATCAAATGTTATCTCTTGCCAACATAAACAGGGTGTCCCCTTTTCAGGCAGAGTGTGTTCCAAACCCCTCCGAGAGATAAATCGAAGGTTGTGTTTGAATTGGTCTCGTTAAGGCTTGTATTCCCTTATTCGGCATTTTGTTTCAAATATGCGTTGTCACGCACGTTCCACTTGCATTGTTATGCACCGTTACACCTGCATCGTTATGCACATTATAGTTCCTTTTCATACACATTGCGTGCATACGTGCATCGCTTTACTCACATGTGTTCAAGTTCCTTTATATACACATTGCATTGTATGCGTGCTTTGCTTTACTTACATGTGTTCAAGTTCCTTTATATACACATTGCATTGTATGCGTGCTTTGCTTTACTTACATGTGTTCAAGTTCCTTTTTATATACACATTGCATTGTATGCGTGCTTCGCTTTACTTACATGTGTTCAAGTTCCTTTATATACACATTGCATTGTATGCGTGCTTTGCTTTACTTACATGTGTTCAAGTTCCTTTTTATATACACATTGCATTGTATGCGTGCTTTGCTTTACTTACATGTGTTCAAGTTCCTTTTTATATACACATTGCATTGTATGCGTGCTTTGCTTTACTTACATGTGTTCAAGTTCCTTTTTATATACACATTGCATTGTATGCGTGCTTTGCTTTACTTACATGTGTTCAAGTTCCTTTTTATATACACATTGCATTGTATGCGTGCTTTGCTTTACTTACATGTGTTCAAGTTCCTTTTTATATACACATTGCATTGTATGCGTGCTTTGCTTTACTTACATGTGTTCAGGTTCCTTCTTTTATATACTCATTGCATTGTATGTGTGCTTTGCTTTACTGAGATGAGTTCAAGTTCCTTCTTATATATACTCATTGCATTGTATGTGTGCTTTGCTTTACTGAGATGAGTTCAAGTTCCTTTATACACATTGCATCGTATGCGTGCGTTGTTTTACTGACATGTGTTCAATTACAATCTTTTATACACATTGCATGCACGTGTGCATTGCTTTACTCACATGTGTTCAATCCCACTACCTTGCTATGCATGTTGCACACATAGCCACGCACTTTCGATCGCATTATCATGTGTATTGCTAACAGTATCATACCTGTTAAGTTTGCTTTCTTTGCAGGCACGATATTGTATGTACGGCTCATTTGAGGCCGGTGCAACCGGACGAGCCGCACAGGTATTGTATCTCCCGAGTGAGACGTATAGAGAATTGTATAATTCTCTTGCATCCTTTCTGCATTGAAGTGTAGATTGGCATATGCTAGCTTATAACTGTCGCATGTGTGCTTCATTACGGCTTTCTTTGCATGATCATAAGTTATGCTCGGCTTCTTGCATGTTCAGTTGCATTTTGCCCCTGCCTTCGGGCGCATACCTTGATTGTCTTGCATGCTTGTCTAAGTCTTCGGCCTTGTCAAAAATGGGTCGTCTCTGGGCTTTGACATTCACTCCCGTCATTGTTGTGATTTTCGAGTTCTGTCAAAGAGGGGCAACTGTGGACACCCCATTTTTGACCGTCCTCAAGACTTGGACGTCACCGCTTGAACACTTGGTGATTATCCATGTTTGTGTTCGTTTGGAGTTCCCGGAGTTCTCGGCCCGCGCGCCTTGCCTCAGGACCTCCAAACTCGATCGTTTTGTGTCTGGTTTTGCACCAAACACTTGTGTTTTGCCTTGGAAGGGCAGGGAGTGCCTTGTGAGACACCCCCACATACCACCGGCTGTGGCTAGAGGCCACCGGCTGGCTGGTTTTTCCATCGGCACTATATTGTGCCGGTCGGCACTCTTTTGTGCCGGTCGGCACTATTTTTGGCGAAATGACCATTTTGCCCTGCCGACTACTGTGCACTTGCTTTCTGGGATATTTTCAGACAGCTTTGTAGCTTTTGCTCCCCTCCATACACGTGTATGGAGGGGATACACTCCTTCCAAGCTTGTTTGACAAGCTTTACAATGCTTATAAGAGGAGAGCTTCTCCTCTTGGTTAGGGGTTAGCTCTTGAGAGTCAAAAACCAGAGCTTAGATACATATATCTCTGTCATATATCTATATCATCATCTCCCTCCCCTTATGTGTGTGATCTAAGGTCAAAAAGTGTAGATTTACCTCACTTTTGCACCATTACACACACCTTTACACCTTAGCTCGAGATTGAGAGACTTGGAAGGTTATTTGTGTTGGTTTTGGACTGGTTTTGAGCACTAGAGAGTGGCTGCACCACTTGTTCTTCAAGGGATCTTCAAGGGTAAGAACATCACTTTATATTCCCCATTCTTGCAACCTATTTCTACCCTCTTTACTTTGTGTTTTTGAGTTTGTGTTTAAGATAAAAAAGTCTTGTTTTTACTTGATCTTGAACCTTCATTAAGGCCTTTTCTTGGTTTGAGCAAAGGTCCATCTTATTAGGCCTTGTATGGCCATTTTTGGAACCTTTGCTTAAGACCTTGTTTGCTTGGTATTCTTGGCCTTCTCACCACTGAAAACCAGTGGGTTTTCAGTGGTGAGGGAGTTATTTTCAAGCCTCATTTAAGGGAGAGACACCCCTCTCCCCTTGGTCCTTTGCATGCCTTTGTTTTAGGCTCATAGCATAACATGTATGCATGCTTGTTTTAGCTTCATTTCAGAGCTTTATTATGTATTTTAGGTCATGTTGGATCTCTGTTTTTAGTTGATTTCGTGGCCTCTTGCATGCCTCTCATGTTTGCTTTGAAGTGCTCTATTATGCTTAGAAGTATGTCATGCCTTTGAGCCATGTTTCTTTGCATGTTCTAGCTTGATCTCATGAAGATATTAGCATCTATTTGTCATGAAAAGGGGTTGTGAGCCACTGTTCTTGACACTTTTGGTATGCTTAGTGTGTGTATTTTGCATGTTAGGCTTGTAAGCCTTGCTTGTATGGAGCTCTAGCATGTTTAGCTTGTTTTGATCTATTGATTTGGCATCATATTAGACCCTATTTCAGTCCATTAGTCATGTCTATATGTTGGTATATGTGGCTTAGTTCATGCTTTAAAGGTATGCTCTTGTATGCTTAGGAATTGGCCTTGTGCATGTTCGCATACTTAGCGTATTCTAGCATTTTGCATGCTTATTGTATTAGTCATATAGCATTTGACATGCTTTGCATCTTCATGCCATATTACATTATTGATGCATGCTTGCATGAGTTGCATTCCATGGCTTGGTTTGGGGTTGTCAAACCAAGCATGAAGATTGAGAGAAGTTCACACTTTAAGTGGTGAAAACTTATCTCAATCCTCATGTCACTAAGGCCCTTGACCTCCACATGATAGGGACTTAGTCTTCATTTGTTTGTGTTGCATGCATTTTACACCAAAATAGCAATCTTGGTCCCTTAGGCTATCATGCATCAAATGCATAATTGGTAGCCCTAGAATCAAGAGCCATGCCTCCTTGAGTCCCTAAATATGATAGGAGGTATTGGACATGCTGACATATGCCCAAAAAACCATGCCTTGCACTGCTGGTCTGCTGTTGCTGTCAAAACTGTCTTCTGCAGGAATTTTGTGCCGACCGGCAGTATAGAGTGCCGACCGGCAATGTATTTAGTGCCGATAGCTTCATTTCCAGCCGGTGGACTTTATACACGGCCGATGGACATTCCATCCAGCCGATGATGATTCTTAGGATGCAGGGAGCCTATTCTGGGACTTTTACAATCTTCCAGAGAAGCAGAACAGTAAAAGCAGAGCCAACAGTGCTATGGCAGCGAGTTTCCAGGTGAAGCCAATCCGAGCATGCGTGCATCCCTCTTCCCGAGGCCTTTTACTGCTTTCAGTAGTTTAATTAATTTGTTAATTAATTAAGGGTTTGTAATAATTAATTAGCTAGGATAGTTGATTTATTATTTGGGACTGTATATTATTCTTTTGGTCCCTCCGTGTGAGGGCATATTTGTAATAAGGGTGTGTGAGTGTGTGTATGTCTTCCAACCCCCATTTCTTTCTCCCTTTTATTTACCTGCTTATGATGGTAGATTATGGCATATTTAATTTAGCATACCTTATGCAATGCATGCGTGCATCCATGCATTTGTTGACATGCATCGGGCTCGGCACATCATACAAACTGCATCGTACTTTCAATTCCAAATTGAATACGTGTTATTTGTAGCATTCCATATGCCACGTTTAGGATAGCCGAGCCTGCCTAGATTACATCTTTGCATGTGTTGCATTAGACATTTCAGTATGCTTAGGTCCATGCATGGATTTCTAATAAGCTTCTGTTTTGGCTTGGAGTACTAGGTGAGCTTTTGTGCTTTAGCATATCGCATGTGTGTGAATGTTGCCATAATAGCATGCTTACCATGAGGCTAAGTGCTTATGTGATATAACTGCATGAATGCCTGTGGATGGAGGTTGAATTACCTAAATTGGGACAACACATTAAAACTGTGAGTTTTAAAGCCCACTAGATAGTGGCAAAACCGTCTTTTCTAAAAGCCCGCTTGAGAGTGGCAAAACCTGCATTTTAGCCTACTTGTGAGTAGCAAATCATTTTCAAAACAAACATGTGGTGTTTTGTTCCAACTTAGGCGATTTGGTCTATACTTGTTTGCTGTGCGCATAATATAGTAATTCTAGGCTAATAACCGGAATAAGAACGCATAAAGTTTTCAAAAACGGATATCACGGTTAGTAGAGGCCGGTCTTCGGACCGGGCGAAAGGGGGTGCTCATAGCTGACCTTCCCCGATCGTACCCAAGCTCCCGAGCCAAGACCACTTTGGTGATGACGGACATGTGGCCTTCGGCACCGAGTCAGGGTTTCCTAAATTTCCCATTTTAAAATATTTAGGTGGCGACTCTGTAATCTGGCAAAGCAGTCCATGTTTGGCACTACTTTTTCAAAAATCTGTTTTTCTTCAAAACGATTTGCCGGATTTGGACTCTTTGGTTCAGATTTAGAACCGCGACACAAATCGAGTCCGAACTGTAGCCGAGGTCCCCCGCGGACGTACTACACTGAGCCCGGCGCTGCTTTACTCTATGGGCTAAAACCACCTTCTCAAGCCCTAAAAAAATAGGACTGGACCGAGCAGGTTGGGTGGGCCAATATTCGCCTGTACTATCAGTAGAGATTGTCTATATATTTGATATAGAGAAACAATAATAAGTATTTTGAGTGTTGGTTTTTACCCAAAAAATCTCTACAGTAATTTGTGCTCTCTTTGTTCTTCCCTTCTAGGTCGCCATTGATGAACCTAGGGATTTGGAGCATGGATATAACATTGAGAAACTCTGGTAGCTTCTCAATTGATAAAGGGTTTTCTAGACGAGGCTTGGCTAATCCAAAATCGTTTTTGCTTGAGGCAACTTGTTTACTCATATTTTTTCTTCATTGGTATCAGAGCCATGATTGGTTGTTTTCACCTCATGATTTGCATGCCATATATTAGATTTATTCGTTTTTAATTGAATGTTATTTGTTTTAATATTGTTGAGTATCATGGCATGTTGAAAAGGATTTTGAAAACCCCCGTTTTTTTGAAAAATTCTATTAAAGCAGATTTTTGATCTCAACAAAACAATACAAAAAAAATTTCATTTTCTATAAAGGAAATTTGTATTATGAAAGTACTCTCTGTAAGCTTTTTATCCATATAAAATGGGCTTTAATCTAAGTTAAATTAAAAAAGTCATGATTTTTCAAAATATTTTGGGCTAAAATTGTTATTTTTGAGAAATTCTGGGAAAACAGGAGATTCTAGAAGCCAGCTTAGAGTGGTGTAGCATGGTGCAATCGGCTTGGGCTAGCTCGGTGCGGTCTAGCTTGCGGTGCGGCTAACGTTAGCGCATTGCCTACGATTGATGTCAGCAGCGCGCAAGGTGCACGCATGCCATGTGGCGCTTGTGGACGTGCCTGCGCCTGTCACACGCATAGACCTATAGCAACAATGCGTGATTGTGCATGAGCACGATTCCTGAGGTGCGTGTGTTATACGCACGGCGTGTGTGGAGTCCTTGATGTCTGTTATTTTTTTCTCTATAATTGGTTTGGTCATTGTTTTCAAAATTAATTTATTTTGAATTTTCTTTAGATATTCTCACATATTTATTTAAGTTTATATATATTTTTTAATTCTAAAACTTATCGAAAATTTTAAAAAAATTCTAGAAATTTTTTTTTTTTTTTATTAATTATCATGCATAATTAATTAACTATTTTTAATATTGTTGGCATTTATTTTTGTACTATTTGATTGTGGAGTTAATTCATTAATTATTTAATATATGTTAGTTGAGAACTTATATATATATATATATATATATATATTTGAGTTCTAATTTTTAGTGACCCTTACTCTTTTCCGTGGTAGGAATTTTGATTTCACCTCCATCCAAAGACCATTTATTTATTGCTTCATTTAATTGCTGATGAGTGGTTTGGATGGATGGAGGTAATGTTGGTAATTTCGTGCACATATTTATTTATTTGTTCTTTGTTGTTAGAGGTAGACCCCACAAATGTATTAGTGAATTGGCATCCCCAAGTTATTACTTTTTGTTTTGTTCTAGTGAAACTAGTGGTTTCTTGGTCACGGCCCGCTAAAGCTAAAGTTCCATTAAAGAGCGTTTCCACAGGGTAGAACCTCCTCCGGGAATATAAGGCTTTCATGAGGCTGATCTTGAGCCGTCATCTAAGCGCGAATACCTTCATTTAAGAGAATATTTTTGGTGTAGAAAGTCTCAAATTTAGGATTTAAAAATCATCATATAATAATCTAGAAATTGCAATAGAAAAGAAAAAGCGAGGTTTGTGATGATTTTTAAATCTTTTTCTACTTCGTAATCTAGTATCCTTATGCATGAAGATAATCAATTCAGTCGTTGTGGTCGGACCCTATTATGGATTTCTTTTGTTTTGTTAGAATTAATGTATTAGGATTCTTCTGGATTGCAATTATTTATTTTTGGATGTATTTTTCCATAGCCATGCAAGGGGATATGTTTCACTCTCACCAATACATTTCAAGGTTACCTTAACATGATGCACCATATTATCAATAGGGCTTCAAGTGGAGCCTATGCTCAAAATTGTATGGCTAATTTTTGGACTTATATATATTATACTTGATTTAATATTGTGGAAATAAGAGATGCTTGTGTCTCTTAAATGATTTTATTCAAAATTAATTGGGTGCCTATTTTAGCTCATATAGAGGGAGATGATTATGAACTTAGTCAAATTTTCGATCTCTCTATGTAAGTGGAAATATTATATGCCGATTGTGTTTTTAGGAATAAAATTTTACAGTGTGCTAATGTCAAACCCTATGCAATAAATGTAGTGAAATGACTTCTAAAAATGTTGTTGCTGACCTCACCAAAGGAGAAAAATTGGATGGGTACAATTATGACATGTGGCATAGAAAAATGCAATACTTGCTTAATGAACAAGAAGTCCTAGATACTTTGACCACCCTTATGATCCATCTTGAGGAAGGGACCACTACCCAACATCACCATGACATGGAAATCTATGGGAAATGAGTCAGGGGAGATCGGTGCGCACTATATTATGGTTAGCAACATGCACAACGATCTCATTTGGGAGTTTGAGGTAAACCCTACTGCTCATGATATGTGGAATCAATTGAAAATTACTTATGGGGCCACATCTACAACTAGGTTGCATGCTCTTATTTTGGAATTTGAGCAATATGCGATTTCAAAACACTCAATGGTTGAGCATTTCAAAGCTATGTCAGCCATAATATGTGATTTGAAGGCTGTTGGTAGTATTCTTACTGATGAGCAGCAAGTTACAGCTGTGATATGTTCTTTTCCTAATTCATGGGGGCAAATGAAACTTGTGTTTACACACAATGAGAACATTAAGACTTTTGTTGATATCTCTTGCCACCTTAAGCTTGAAGTGGAGCACCTGGAGATGTACCGCGACAGCGTAAGGCATTGAGGCCTAAGTGTAACAAACAAGAAAAATATGGTGGTGATGCAACTGGTAACCTTGGTCCTAAGAAAGGTAATGTGATGAAGCTTCGTTGAGGCAAGTGCGCTGGAAACAAAGACAAGACCAAAGTCAAGTGCTATATTTGTGGGAGGCTTGGTCACTTTGCTTAGGAATGCCCTAATGCAAAGAAGGTAGACCTTTTACTTTACTCTATAAATACTTGTGTTTGTTCACATATATGTGTTGCTAATTCTCTCCGTGGTTGGATTATAGACTGATGAGCAACCCGCCACATATCCAAAGAAAGAGTTGGGTTCGTGAATTATAGAAAGATACTTGTGGGCAGGCAATACATTACCTTTGGTAATGGAGCTTGTGAGAATGTCCTTGGAGTTGGTTCTTATCAGCTTAAGACGCGTCTAGGGCACACCTCACACCTTACTCCTGCATGACGTGCTTTATACACCTAGTATCCAATGTAATCTTTTATTAGTTATTGCTTTGTTAGGATTTGGTTTTAGTTTTCATTTTGATGGTAGTCGGTTGGATTTCTATTTAAATAAAGTCTTGTATGGACATGATTTTCTTTCCAATGGTTTCTTTTAGATTTAGATTTTTCCTTATATTCTTATGTGTCTTATGATGATTCATTAAATTTTGTTAATTAGCATGCTAGACTTGGCCACACGAGAAAAGATAGAATGACTAGATTAGATAAAGAAGGCCTATTAGGGCATCTTGCTAATGTAAGTCTTCCTGTGTGTGAGCCTTATTTGGCAAGGAAGCCTTTTGGAAAGGCACCTAGGGTTTTATATCCTCTAGAGTTAGTTCACTCTGACATTTGCAGACCTATGAATATAAAGGCATGCCATGACGCTTCTTATTTCCTTACATTTATTGATGACTATTCATGATTCAATTATGTTTATTTGATCTCATATCGCTTTGAGGCATTGAATTGCTTCACGCACTTTGTTGCACTAGTTGAGAATCAGACAGACAGGAAATTGAAAATCTTTCGAACAAATTGAGGGCGTGAATATTTATCACATCAGTTTCAGGAACTGTGTGAGGAAAAAAGGATACGTAGACTGTTAACGATTCCAGATACTTCGCAACAAAATGATGTAATGGAGAGGTAGAATCACACTTTGCTCGAAATGGTTAGATTGATGATGGTGTAAGCCAACCTCTCTATATCCTTTTGGGGAGATGTTCTTTTGACTGTTGCCTATATCCTTAACCATGTGCCTTCAAAGTCAGTTCCAACAACTCCATATGAATTAATGGAAAGGCTTAAAACTAGATTTGGAGTATTTGCAGCCTTTGTGTTGTGCGGGTTTTGTTCACAATGCTTTTCATAAGCATGGGAAGCTAGTCCCTAGAGCAAATAAACAAGTGTTTGTTAGATACTCAGAATGTTCAAAGGGTTATGTAATGTATGGTGAACATTCTAATGATGGATTGACTGAAAATGAGTTGCGAGATGTCAATTTCATTGAGAGTGAATTTCTTAGTATTGATGAGGTGAAGAAAGATCTTGCATTATTTGAGTAGCCGGCGTATGAGGAAATCACACAGTTTTTTGGCGGGTGGAGAATTAGAGACTCATCTTGAAATCGCCAAAGATAGTGGGAGTGATTTACCTCCTAGTGAGAGTGTTCCACTAGAAAATGACTCATTAAAATTCCAGTTAAGTAGAAGTGAATGTGGAATCATTCTTTGTCATCGTTATGAGATTTAGGGGGAATCTTTCATGTGTACTCCGTTGGATCTTGATGAGCCTGCTTCTTATGAGGAAACATTAGTTTCACCTAGTGCTAATGAGTATTTATGAAGGATGAAATGAGTTCTATGGGTCGAAAACAAGTTTGGGAGTTAGTTGACTTCCACCTAGGCACAAGACCATTGGTAACAAATGGGTCTTAAAAATTAAGCACAACGCTGATGGGTCAATTGATAAGTACAAAGCATGTCTTGTGGCGAAGGGCTATATCCAAAGAGAGAGAATAGATTATGATGAGACATTCTCTCCGGTGGTAAGATTTGCCTCTATTTGCCTAATTCTAGCAATTGCTGCACATTTTGGATTTGGAACTTTTCCAAATGGATGCTAAGATTGCATTTTCTCAATGGAGAACTAGATGGAGAGATCTATATGGATCAATTAGTAGGCTTTGAGGCCAATGGACCAGAGTGCAAAGCATGCCACCTCAAATATTCCATTTATGACCTAAACTAATCGTTTAGACAATGGTACTTTAGAATCCATAAAGCCATCATTTTGACTGGGTTTGAGATAATAGAGGAAGACCATTGTGTGTATCTCAAACAATCAAGAAAGAGTTTCTTTATCCTATCGCTGTATGTTGACAACATTTCGTTCGCTGGGAATGACATGGAAATGATTGTCGTTACTCATAAGTGGTTGTCCCTACTTTTGAGATGAAGGACATGGGAGAGGTAAATTATATGCTCGGAGTTAAGATCCTGAGAGATCATTCTAAGAGGCTTCTTGGTTTGTTTCAAAAGACTTACATTAAGAGGATCTTGGAACTATTTTGTATGCACTATTCCAAACCCATTGACACTCTAATTGAGAAGGGACGTACTCTAAGCATTGACTCTTGCCCTAAGACAGATGAGGAAAATAAACAAATGGCAAACGTTCCCTATACGAGTGCAGTTGGTAGTTTGATGTACACTATGATATGTACTAGTAGGTGTGGTCAGTCGTTACCAGAGTAACCCAAGACTTGTTCACTGGCAAGCAGTGAAGAGGATTTTTCGTCATCTTTGTGGGATGATGGATCTCATTCTTTGCTATCAGGGTGGAGATTTGAGACTAAAGGGATACAGTGACGCAGACTAGGCCGCTAATAAAGATGAGTGTAAGTCTACCAATGGTTATTCATTTCCACTTAGTGCAGCAATTATTTCTTGGTGTAGTAAAAAGCAATCATGCATTGCTTTGTCCATGATGGAGTCAGAGTATGTTGCTTGTTCAGCAGCTATATAAGATGTTTTTTGGTTGAGGAGATTCCTACAGCGCTTTGGGATCATGGCATTTGCAGATGAAGCCATTATGATCTATGTTGATAGTATGACAGTTTTGGCATATTCTAGGGATCCCAAATATCATGGTTGAACCAAACACATTGACATTCAATTTCACTTTATTCGAGATGTGGTTGCACGAGGGAAGGTAGTCCTACAACATATCTCTACTAGCAGGATGGTGGTTGATCCACTTACTAAAGCCACTGCTAGAGATGTTTTCCAAACTCATGTTAGGAGTTTAAGACTTTGTAGGACTTGATATATTTTTGGATACCTCATTGACCTTGTTACATACATATATATATATATATATATATTTTATGAGTATCTTATAAATAATTATTTATTCATGTGGTTTTATGGAGTAACTGATACTATTAGCACACATTGTATATGATGTCACCAGGCTTAGATTAGCCTTTTCAGACTGGCGATCACCTTGGCACTTGTAGAGTCAGCGAGATGAGACATTAATTATCTTGGTGGTTAGAAAGTGAGTGAGGTAAATGTTTTATAACTTGAGAAGTGAACAAAACTAATTTATTATTAGATATCACCTTAGCATTGGCTAAGATGGGACTTTAAAAAGTTGAATATGAAGTTATCCACAGCTATATGAAGCCTAAATATAGCTGAATATGATGTCTTAGATAGGTGGTTGATGAGCAAATGTGCTAAGAAACTTAGGTTAGGTGCTTGCATAGCAACTAGACAAAGATTCATATGGCGTTAGAGAGTGACATACCCTATTTAATGGGAGCTCTGCCGTAGCATACATGTTATACTGTATGTGCTACTGTAGACCACACATGTGAGTAGCTAGATGGATCCCTGCTCTAGTACTATGTGAGCCTTGTTAGGCCAATAATAGACTTACTCTATGCCCTTGAACCTGGAACTATGTCATGAAATGATGACTTGATGTTGCTACTTTAGCATGTCATCCAAGGGTCATGATGAATACGACCCAAAGGACCATGTTTAGGAAAGCAGTCAAGTTTGAGTGAATTGAAATTGGTGGCTAGGGAAGATTGTTAGAAATCATACCCTTGTATTGTAGCTCATTGCCTAGGTGATTGTCTCGGATTTCAGATCACAATATAATCACGAGTACAAATACAGTAATAAAGTCAAGCATGTTTATGAGCTATAACTCCCAAGGTGGATTTTAAAATGTTCAATCTGGTGTGATCCAATGAGTCTGGGGTGTAGATGAGATATTTTGAGTGATGTGATATGTTAGTTCACGGTGGCTTAATATAACACTCCTACCTTATACTTTCTCGTTAGGTTGCACGCTCCATTTTTCTGTATGAGGAGTGGAATGAATGAGAGATTGAGAAATGACGGTTGTGAATATAACCAATGATGTCGACAAGTGAGAGATCTTGGAAATTAGGTTGGATTTAACCCGACCCATTACCTATGGAGCGTCAACATGGGTTGTTGATAATTCACTTATTTAATAATATAAGATAATTAAGGGAATTATCTAAAGAGGTGTTTGAGTTAGTGTAGGAGACTTCAACTCCACCTCTATCAGCAGAGATTCTCTATATATCTGATATAGAGAGACAATAATTCGTATTATTAGTGTGGGTTTTTACCCAAACAATCTCTGTAGTATTCTGTTTTCTCTCTATTTTTCTCTCTTAGGTCATTATTGTTAAACCTACGGATTTGGAGTGTGGATACGATATTGAAAACTCTGGTAGCTTCTCAATTGATGAAGGGTTTTTTAGACGAGACTCGTAATTCAAGTTATCTGATCCAAAACTGTTTACACTTGAGGTAAGTTGTTTACCCACATTTTTCCTTCATTAAATTTATTTTTCAAAATCAACGTATAAACAAGAATATAGAGAGAGTGAGAGAGGAGAACAATAAAATCAATCAGAGTTGAACTCAAAATGTCCAAACGACAATGGTTGAATGATGTTGGAGAGAAAGAGAAAACGAGCAAATGATGTGATCAACTAGATCTGGACTGGGCATGTATGAACAGTAGTAGATGGTGGTTGATGGTAGAGAAAGACGTAGCAAACGGTGATGTGATGACGCTAGTGGATATGGTGACGACAATAGAAGTGGTGGTGGTTGTTATTGATATAGTGGAGTGGTGTTTGTGGATGCGGTGAAGACTTCGGCAACAGCGACGGTGATAGAGAAGAACATAATCGAAAATCTGTGTGTGGAAGAGAGAGTGAGACGATGTTAAAAAAGGATTGGAGAAAAGTTTATAATGTTTAAAAGGGCATTTTTGATTATTTATGGTAAAATTTGTCGTTATTATTTTAGAATTTCAAATTCTATGGACTTTAACTAGCAATCCAAAATTTTATGTCCTAAAACTCTTACCCAAATACGTAAAGAAATGTATCCCTAATTTTTCCTAGTAAAAATTATGGCTACGTTTGGTTTGGTTTTAAAATTATAATTTGAGTGTAGAGTTGTGATTTCAGTGTGGAATTGTAAGTTGAGTTTTTAAAAGAGAAAATTTGTTTGATTATACATTTTTGAAAAAGTTTTGAAAGAGTTTTAAATTTTGAAAAAAAAAAATTGAGTTTTAAAAAGAGTTTTGAGTTTTGAATTTTTAAATTTTGAGTTCTATTTTGAAATTTTTTGGATTTATTTTTTTTAAAATATTAAAAAATGTTGAAGAAAATTATATATTTTTTTATTTATATGTATAATTTTTATTTAATTTTTAAAATTTTAAATATTTTAATTTTTTTTAATTTTAATATTTTAAATTCAAAACACAACTCCACACTTAAATTATAATCAAACACATAACTCAAAACACAATTTAAAAATTATTTTCAAAACTCATAACTAAATACATAATTCGAAACTCCATATTACTTTGAAAACTCCATACTTAAATCGTAACCAAACACACAATAAAAAGAAAAATAATAATAATAAAATAAAATATTTAAAATAAAAATTATATATTTAAAATTAATTTTTTTAATATTTAAAAAATATATTTACAGTACACAAATGTATGAAATATAGTGCACATTAAAATAAATAAAGAAATATTTAAAATATAAAATATTTACTCTAAAAAAATAAAATTAAGAAAATTTAAAAGATAAATCCAAAACATTTCAAAATATAACTCAAAACTCCAAATACAACTCAAAATTCTTTTCAAAACTCATTATCAAGCAAATTTTCTCTTGTCAAAACTCAACTCAAAATTCATAACTCAAAACACGACTCCAAACTCAAATCATGATTTTAAAATATAAAATGAATTTTGTTTTTGATTTTTTTTTTATAAAAAATAGAGTTTTGAAAAGAGTTTGGTTTTAAGTTTTGAAAAGATATTTGAATTGAGTATTTGGTTATGAGTTTTAAAAATAATTTTTGAATTGAGTTTTGAATAGTTTTGAATTGTGCGTTTGGTTATGAGTTTAATTTTTTTTTAATTGGAATCATAATTCCAAAAGAGAAACAAATGAAGGCTATGACTTTTCAACAACGCTACAGACCCTCATAAAATACAACTCTCACTCACCAGTGATTGGTCCAAAAAAAAAAAAAACAAAAACAAAAACACAATTAATTCACATCATTTTAAGGGTTATGGGGTCTCCAACTTTAGAGATTCGAAACATTTTTCATGACTTTTGTAGCTTTAAAATACATAAAATTAAAACACATGCCACGTCATGCTGACACGCTCACGTCACAGCACATCAACAAGTTGGGGGCACGCAGACGCTTCTATCAATTTGACGGAATAAAAACTTATCGTGAGTAAAATTTATGTTTTAAATTAATAAGTAAAACCTCTTTAAAAATAGAACTTTCATATGTAAAGGTATCAAAATGGGATTATACTAATATTAGCCTCCAAAAAAGAACTTTAATGTAACAGCAGTGATTGGGGCCCCGAAAATGGGGCCCCGAATGCCCCTAAAAAAAAAACAAGGCATAAGGGAAAAAAAAAAAAAAAAAAAAAAACGCAAAGGAAAATGCTCAAAACGACGTCGTTTTGGACATTAGGGGCATGTTTTTTGTGGGCAAAAAACATTTCTGTTAATTTAATTATCTGCTATTTCTATTGGAATTAAAAATGATTTTTTTTTAAGTCATTTTTTAACTATCTTCTTTAACAATCCTTCCTACTATTTTTTTTCTTCTTCTTTTATTTATTTATTTTTAAATTAACTATTATTTTTTATTCTTTGTTTCAAGAAGGATAGAGAAAATATAATAGCATTTTCTACCCACGCAAATAGGTGGGTTATATTAATTCAAGCAATAGCTATTTTGTGGATTAGTTATGGAATTGTGGGTAGATTTTTGCAAAATAGGCATACTGAAAACCAAAGGTTTCATGACACCTAGTTGATCATTTACTTTATAGATAATATAAATATAAAAGATATTTTTTGAACCACAGGGCAATTTGGGAACAAGCTAAAAAAGTTAACTTTTTAGTTTTTTAGTTTTTTTTATACAAAAAAGTCACAAAAAGCTAGTTTTTTTAACACAAAAAAAGTAAAAAAGACACCAAAAATAAATAAAAATAAAAAATCAACTTTTTACTAACTTTCTAAAATATCACCATAGGAAAAGAGAATCAAATAATAATAATTTATGTTTAGGGAATGATTTTGCCCTTCCTAACTATAAGGTGGGAAATTGATCGAATCAAAATAGAATGAAATTTAGGGTATTTATTAAACTGGTTGATCTATGCACCCCAAAAAAGACCAGAAATTTGTCTAAAATAAAAAATTCATGGCTAAGATTATTTTATGGAGTGACCCCATACCAAGAAGATTACATCTACACCATTAATTTGAAATTATGGGTCAATTTCTGATTTCTTATTTTTATTTTTTCTGATTTCGTAGACTTTTCTTTATGACAACTGTGTTTTTAAATTGATTCCTTAAAAAAAAAATATTAGGGAACTTATTGGGAATGTTCTAAGCCTTCTAATCTTGGGAGGTCTAGGTTCGAATCTACAAGCGATATGGGATGATGGAAACTAACATTGAAGGAAAAATTGGTGTAACACACTAATTAAACACAATTTTCTGATTACAATAGAGATGCCAAAGTAGAAATTATTTTTCTCTCTAGCTGTTTCGCTATTGAGAAGCAGAGGATTTATGTACACAAAATTAGGCTATAATAAAAAAATCAAAGTTTAAGGACTAAATTACACATATTTCTTATAATTTGATTTTATATCAATTTGAACATGGTAGTTCTAACTTTATTAATTTTACCCTTCCATTTTTTACATTATATAAATTTATTTCAATTAATGTCTCTTTAGAAATTTGGCTTAAATCAAGGGGTAAAATAGTTCTTTCACTCATCTTAAAATGAATGAGGATTGATGTCCAATTGGAAATAGTTCACTCTCTTTCGAATGAACAATTTTCTTGTTGATTTTTGAATAATTTCTCAACTGATGTTATCAATTAGACCAAATACACAGAATGTGAAAAAACTAAAGAGCAATATTGATACAAGTAAAACTATAATTAGCAAACCAACACAAGTAGCTAATTACCGAGAACATAAATGCAATTTATTTAAATTCAAATGTCAATATAATGTGGTTCATCTTCTATGAAGATAAAGACTTGGAAAAATACTAATGAAAAGTTACGATTATTAAATTGATCAATTTATTTATTTTTATTTATTTATTTATTTTTTATGAATGACATGTATGGAGAGCTCTACAAAATTAATGGTTCAAATCATCAAAACGGACTGCGTGATAGATTCTACAGGCCCCTCAAGTTCTCTCAAGTTTGGAAATGGCTTTTCTTCATACCATTATCATCTTAGTTTTTAGGCTTCACTTTGAGCTTTTTGTTGGACAATCTTCACTGTATTCAAAGAATGGATTAAAGAAAGGAGAGAGACTGTTTGATAAAAAAAAATCAAAACAGTGTATAAAAATAAATAAATAAAAAATAGATTTTATTTTGTTATAAAATCAAAATCAAAATCTGGAACATGAAAAATAATTAAACAGAAAAGTAATCAAGGCACTTATCTTATTATTTTCTCGAACAAATTTTTGATCAAGTCCAGTGTTTAACACTGTGTCCGTAAGATATATTCGTCCTCTCCACGGTGCTTTTAGATTGTGGACATCTCCCAGGATAAAATGATCACTAACGAATAATAGCAGCACTACAAATTATTCGTACAACGAACGCACTTTGTGTTTATACTCTTTTTCACAGGAAAAAATAATGCAGCAAAATGCAGAGATTAATAGTAGCAAAGAAGAACGAAAATTGAATGAATAAACCAAATCAGGGCCTGCCTATTTATAGATGACTTGGTGGCTGTTCGGTTTAAATCCAACAAGTAGCAAACCTGTTTGAATAGGTATAGAACCTGTTCGGTTTGAATGAACAGATACAAAACTATTTGGTTTGAATTTTGAACAGATATTGAATCTGTTCGGTTTTATTTCAAGCAGATAGGAACTTGTTGGGTTTGAACTTGAACATATATGAATCTGTTTGAAGAGGAAAAAATTTGAATTTCTGGATAGATTTTATTTTTCCCAAAAATAAAAATAAATTCAAATGTTTTTTGGTCCAAAAAGATAAGTATTGAGCCGGACAAGCCCAACTCAACCTCATACCACGCACCTGTGCCCAAGCCCAGGCCCAGTCCAGCCCGTCCTATCGGACGGACGGCAGCGACGGCGTGCGCGTGTTTATTTTGGGTCCAATGGGTCTAGCCCACTTTACCCATAACCTCCCCCTCTAGAAAAGTTGAGTGCCCCTTGGGTCCTACCCCAAGTTCCAAACCCAAGCCTTATAAACCCACATCAAGGTTGTCTTCCAAAGCAATGTGGGACAAGCCTTATGTCAAACCTTAATGGAAATTTAATAAAAAACACCATTTCCATGGAGCTCACTTTGGCTTCAATTTCTCCTTCACCCGATAATGGTTTTGAGCAACCAAATATACTACGTGAATCACAACCCGACATAGAACGCGTTACCACTTAGACCCGCCAACTTTGGCGGATGGGTCATACCTAAAAATTAGACCAAAGTTGAGGAAAAAACTGATTTATCCAAAACTATTTCTAACAATCCCCCACATAAATGGAATTTGATGACAACGGAAATGCAATAATATGCAGAATTTGTCGAAAGAGTATAAATTAAAAATATATTGTATCAGGATAGGTAGTTTTCGGTCTTGAACCTTCCCTAGTGATATCCTATTGGACTTACTAGCTAATGAATGGACGAGATGCCTTGAATTGTTCAACCATTTGTGTAAGCCAAGACAATAGATTTCACACTAAATATCTTCTGACACATCGTGGTTCTCACAGTTGTGTTCATTGTGGCCTTGAACGCTCCTGGTTGTTCATGAGTGCTTCTAGAGAATTTAGCCTCTTCATTCTCATAGAACCGACCCTAGTTCAACACTCATATAGGTGATTCTTACTGTGAGAATCTCTTATACTTGTCTTCATTTTTATGCCTAAATCAAGATATAAGTGATCATTAAAAGCAAAGCTTATCCTTAAACCACTGCATACAACACATGTTGCAGATATCACTCTCACCATAAGAATGGATAGGGAATTTTAATCCCTTGGTGATTTCTGGCGAGCCACAGATAACTTAGTTGTCCCTTTGAACTTAGTTCTTGGGATCTCCAGTCATCTAATTAGGGTTACCGTTATGATGACTTTTATGTAATAGGCTTTAATCCCATCCACTTCAATCAATTATACACTTGCTCTTTAGTCAAACCTTTTGTTAACGGATCCACAATATTCTCTTTAGATTTTATATAATCTATTGAGATTATTCCATTTAAGAGCAATTGCCTTATGGTATTATGTCGACGACGAATATGTCGTGACTTACCATTACACATATGTCTCTGTGCTCTACCTATTGCAGATTGACTATCACAATGAATGCAGATAGCTGGCATAGGTTTTGGCCACATTGGAATGTCTTCTAAGAAGTGACGAAGTCATTCTGCTTCTTCTCCTGCTTTGTCGAAAGCAATAAACGCAGATTCCATTGTGGATCGTGGGATGCATGTTTGTTTCGTGGATTTCTAAGAAACAGCAGTGCCTCCCAGAGTAAAGACATATCCACTAGTAAATTTTGAATCTTTAATATCCGATATCCAATTGGTATCACAATAACCTTCTAGTACTGCTGGATATCGAATAAAGTTCAAACCATGATCATGGGTAAACCTTAGATAGCTAAACACCTGAATGATCACTTTTCAATGGTCTTCTCTAGGGTTACTAGTGTACCTACTCAATTTACTGACTGCATAAGCTATATCCGGACAAGTGCAATTCATTAGGTACATTACAGTTCCAATGATTTGGGAGTATCTTAGCTGAGACACTGCATCACCTTTATTTATTAATAAATAAAGACTGATGTCTGCAGGTGTTCTTACTATGTTCATATCATCCTTGATATATTTACCAAGAATTTTCTCAATATAATGAGATTGAGATAATGCATACCAATAAGATGTTTTAGTAATTTTCATTCCTACTATTACTTTTGCGACTCCCATATCTTTCATATCAAATCTTTTGTTCAGTATTTGCTTAGTTGATTTGATCATGTTTTGACTACTTCCAATAATAAGCATGTCATCTACATAAAGACAAATAATGACATACCCTTTGTCAGTGTTTTTAACATAGACGCACTTGTCACATTCGTTTATCTTAAACCCATTAGTAAGCATAACATGATCAAATTTTTCATGACATTGCTTAAGAGCTTGTTTTAATCCATATAGAGATTTTACAAGCCGACAAACTTTATTTTCTTGCCCTGGCACTACAACCCCTTCAGGTTGCTCCATATAGATCTCTTTATTTAGATCACTATTTAAGAAAGCTGTCTTGACATCCATTTGATGTATCTCTAGATTATACAATGCTGCTATGGCAATAAGCACGTGGATGAAAGTTATTCTTGTCATAGGGGAATATGTGTCAAAATAGTCCAGACTTTCCTTTTGTCTGTAACATTTTACCACAAGTCTTGCTTTATACTTGTCTATTGAACCATCTGCTTTCATTTTTCTCTTGAATATCCATTTATATTCAAGAGTTTTAGAACCAGGTGGAAGATCCACCGATTCCCAAGTATAATTTTGCATAATGGATTCAATTTCATTATTAACAACCTCTTTCCACAAAGGTGCTTCAGGACCTGTCATTGCTTCCTTAAAGCTTTGAGGTTCATTTTCTAACAAGTATGTCAGAAAATCTGGACCAAAGGATTTTGAAGTTCTAGCTCTTTTACTTCTTCCTGGTTCATTGTTAGTTAAATCCTATTTGTCGAGACCATTACTAGTCTCTTGTGTTTGATTGTCATTAGTCTCTTGACTTTGTGTACAATCATAAGTTCTTTTCTGTGTACTTAATTCCTGTCATTTCTTGTAAGGAAAAACATGTTCAAAAAATACAACATTCCTAGACTCTATAATAGTGTTCATATTTATATCTGGTATTTCTAATTTATAAGTTAGAAACCGATATGTACTACTATTCTGAGCATAACCAATAAACACACAATTCACTGTTTTTGGTCCTATCTTGGTCTTTTTCAGAACAAGAACTTCTACCTTTGCCAAACACTCCTACATTTTTAAGTATTTATAGAAAGGCGGTCGACCTTTCCACAATTCATAAGGAGTGCTATTTGTTTTCTTGTAGGGTATTCTGTTAAGAACATAATTAGTAGACAATATTGCTTCCCTCCACGAGTTCTGCGGTAAGCCTAAACTTAGTAACATAGCATTCATTATTTCTTTAAGGGTTCTATTATTCCTTTTAGCAATTTCATTTTGTTGTGGAGAATATGGTGCTGTAATTTGGTGAATAATGCCATGTTGTGCAAAAAATTCATTTAAAGGTGCATCATATTCACCACTCCTATCACTTCTAATCATTTTAATGGTTTTACCAAGTTGATTTTCAACTTTAGTTTTGTAGAGTTTAAACATTTCTAATGCTTCATCTTTACTTCTAAGCAAATATACATAACAATATCTTGTGTAATTGTCATGACCCGATCTTGCCCCTAAGGGTTAAGGTCATAACCAGCCAATAATCATGAGATTATCTACGGCCTCAAACAATTTTAGAAATATTAAAGGGGCCAAAACTGAAGCAGATTAAAAAAAAAAAAAAAAAAAAACTTTGTTCTATAAGCTGTGCTTACATGGTATAGCAAAATCATTCTAAAGGTATTTCATAATAACTCACACATATAATTAGAGTTAACATCTTATATACATCAAGGAAATTTTAGGTATGTAGTCAACCAAACAAAAACTGATATACATAGGTGATCTAATGTGTTCACCAAAATAGCAAAAGAGTAACAAAAGAACAAAAGGGACAAAAACAAAGTCTCGTGCGCGAGACATTCGGGCTGACTCCTCAAAAACTTGACTTCCATTCATAGTCTTCACTGAGGCTAGGTTTGGACATCTCTTTGCTCACCTACATATACATGAATGAGAATGAGCGAAAGCCCAGTGAATAATATCAAATAAGGAAGTTACATGAATGAAAAGTTGTTAACAAACATATCAAACGGCCTTAGGCCTATTCATATTTCTATCTAATACATCAAACAGCCTTATGCCCCAACGTATCAAATCGCCTTGGGCCCAATTCATTCTTATCAAACAGCCTTAGGCCCAATTCATTCTTATCGAACGTCCTCAGGCCCAATTCATTCTTATCAAACGGCCTTAGGCCCAATTCACTCGTGTCAAACAGCCTTTGACCTAATCATTTCTATCAAATGGCCTTCGGCCCAATTATTCATATCAAACGGCCTTTGGCCTAATTATTTATGTCAAACAGCCTTTGGCCCAATCATTTCTAGCAAACGGCTTTAGGCCCAATTATTCATGTCAAACGACTTTTGGCCCAATTATTTATATCAAACGGCCTTTGGCCCATTCATTTGTATGGCGAATATCCAATTAAATTTAATAACGCTATTGAACTCATACATAAGTGAGCATTTGGAAGTAGCAAACTTCAATATATTCTTATTAAGATATTACTCACAATGTTCTACCGGTAGATTTGCCCCTATTCTTGGCCCTGCACAATTTACAACATATCAGGTCACAAACGATTCAATTCATTCTCAAATTGTTTATTTCTCTTAGGCCTCTTTCTTAACCCTTTAACTCATTTACAATGTTCAATGCATGCCTAAGAGTGCTTAGAAGTGAAAAAGAACGGAAAACAAAACATAAAGCAACTTTTCAAATTTTCTGAAACAGGGCTCTCCGCTCGAGCGTAGGTTTGGTTGCTAGAATGGACCCCTTTGGTCTGCAAAAGTACTAGTTGCTTGCAATTTATGCTCGAGCGAGACTTTTGACACTCGAGCGAGGAGTCATACAAAGCAGGGTACGCTTGAGCGCAGATTCGGCCGCTCGAACCACCGTGTAATCTCTGCAAAACTTCTGGGAGCTACATTTTCATGCTCGAGCGACGCTTTTGTCGCTCGAGGGAACATATTGAATTCTAGGTTTTCAAGCAAGCTATTTGAGCTTCAAATTTGCATCCCAATTGATGTAACTCGCACGTTATGACCCATAATTCACTTGTACGTCTTCTAACATGATATAAATACTAAATTTATAACATTATGAAGCTCAATTCCTATGAATTAATTACATGCATGCTCAATTTGTAATAACCCGACCCTCGTATGTGATTCTGCTACATTTTAATCTTTTTTGGTGCTTTCAAATATTTAATGTGAACTGCATGAGAAGCTAAGTTATGTATATATGTCTTATGAGTTGCTGCCTTATGAATTGAACATTATCTGTTAGGTAAGAAGAGCATCTGTTGCTATTAGGACATTAAAACAGAAATTGGAAGCCTTAACGGTTTAATTAGCTGAAAGTAATTATATATTTGTGATCAGCATAATTTATATGTAATATTAAGCATGTTTACGAAATTTCAATTTCGGCACCATAAAGCGATTGATTTTTGTCTTATATGCTCTTATATTGCATATATATCTCTAAGACTTGGTTTGACTCAAGATCAAAAACGTGACTACCATTTTGGAGAGAAAATAAGAGAGAGGAGAGAAGAGAATTGGGGGAGAAGTGATTCAACAAGAGATTTGGGCAAAATTGTTAGAAGTTTTGGAATTAATTCAAGGTAAGCTTAAGACCTTCTTTTTATGGCAACTTAGAGTTGTAAGTCATGTTTTGTTGATTCATGTATGATTCATGTTTGAGTTATGAGGGTTTTCATCAATTGGTTATTTTGCTACTTAATTTGGGTGTTACATGTAAATTATACTTCAATCCTTGGTTTATGTCATCATTCCATAGAAATATGTTGGTGTTATGTGTCATGCTTGAAGAACTTGAATGTAAAATGGAATTTGAGAAAGTGATGGCTTGTGGAAGCCTCTAAGTTAGTTTAAATTGTCATAATCGAAGTGAAATCCATGTTATGGTGTTGTTAGGTTGAAGTATTGCGTAAATTTAACCTTAGATTGCATGAAAAATGAAGCTTGGGTGTTAATTTTTGAGTTGAAATCGAGCTGCCCTGAATCTGGGCCTACGGACGCTCGAGCGGAGGTCATGGCCGCTCGAGCGGGAAAATCACCCTCTCAGCAGTTCTTCTGAAATTGCTCTGTCCGCTCGAGCGGATGAATTCCCGCTCGAGCGTAAAAATTGACCTCTCAGCATTTGTGATCGCGTTGCACTGTCCGCTCGAGCGGAGGACTATTTTGCAAGAAGAAAATATGTTCGTTCAGTTTTGCGTGCTTGACCCTCTAGTGTTTTTAGAATATTTTTCTGATGAGTTTATGCATAAAAACATGTGGTGACACATGGAAATGCTTCTTAAGGATTTAAAAAGGAAGAATATTAATTTATTAGTTATTGTGTACAGGGCACACTCCAGAGGGAACTGGTACGCCACCACAACGCTGTGAGTAATAGTACCTCAATGAATCTTTACTCAATTTATTATGTTTGACGTTATGTCTTGACGTTACGCACCTTGTTGTCACACTTGTGGTGATACGAAATATATATATATACACTATGGATGAGAATCATTATGAAACTGTGGAAACATCAAAAAGATTGTGAAGTTATGCACGTCATATGTGAAATCTTGTGAGCCTTTGGACTGTACCAAGGAAGTTATGAATTTGTGAACCAATGTGGCTTAGAGCCATTTGTGAATTAATGTGGCTACGAGCCTTTTTGTGAAACTATATGACCAAGGGTCAGTTGTGAACAATGAAGTTATGAGGCCAAGGGCCGAGATGTGAAATACGAACATGTGCTAATGTGAGCTTGTGAATCAAAGGGACCCAAGGTCTATGTGACGAACTGTAAATTATGAACCCAAGGACTCTTTTCTGAATGTGTGAAGTTCTTAGGCCAGGGGCCAAATTATGAATGTGATGAACCAATTACATTGTCCCAGCAAGCTATACAAGGACAGACTAATATCATGATTTCAGTATTAATTATGGTTACATGTATACCAGTACTATTGTTCACTGAGCTTGGCTCACCCTGTGTTATGTCTGCTTTTGTAGGTAAACCACCAGGAGGTCGACCCTAACTCGGCATCGTCATACTTTTGTCAGCCTAGGCACAACCAAGCTTTGGATCGGAACCCTACTTTTGTAAAGTCTGTTAGATGACGGCTTACACTTTTTGCTATTGGCCTAAGTTGTTTGTACTTAATATTTTTGTTATGTACCCCACCTCGGGGTTGGGTTTGTATATGCATGTAAATAACTAACTTTTAAATGTATTTTGGCTTTGATGTACTTGTCCTATGAGTTGTTTATGATCCTGGCATATCTTAGTAGCTCAATGGATGGTATATTTTCTGATTTATATCAATTATTATTACAGCTTCCGGTCAGGCCCCTATATGAAATCAGGTTAAGTGTTCTTTTCTGCTTAGGTCATGCCCAAACTTTTAGGGGCCAGTGCGGGGCGTGACAAGTGGTATCAGAGCACGAGTTGCTATCTCACACACGGGTCCATTGAGCTTTAGAGTGTCTAGAGCCTTAGGTATTTTGCATGACTAAGCGTGATGGCAACGTTAAGTGTCGTCTGATAATGCTAACATTTTTGAATTATGCCTTTGCCTATAATTGCTTGATATGCAGAAATGGTGAGAACAAGGACAGATGAGCCGGAAGACGCTACATCAGCACGGTTGGATAGGATGGAGAGAATGATTATGGAGCTGGCCGAGACCCTACGACAACAACAACAACAGCAGCCACAACAGCAGCAACAGCCGCAAGAACAACCTCCACCACCACCAATACCTCCACCGGTAGTACCAGATTACCATGCTGAAGACCGGACCATCACCCTTACTAAAGAGTTTAAAAAGATGAAACCGCCAGTCTTCAAGGGTGGGATAGAACTGATGAAAGCGGAGGCATGGGTATTAGGAATTGAGAAGTTATTTGAAGTCTTTCCTTGCACAGAAGCCCAGAAAGTGCAATTAGCTGCTTTCACCCTCGAGGATGAGGCTCGAAGATGGTGGATGCTCACAAGGACCGTATATCCAGAATTAACCTGGGATAGGTTTCTCGAATTGTTTTATGAGAAATATTTTCCCCAAAGTATGAGAGACAAGAAAGTGACAGAATTTGAAACCCTTAGACAAGGAAGTAAGTCCGTTGCAGAATACGAAGCTCAATTTGCAGAACTGGCACGGTTCGCGCCTCATATGGTTGATACAGACTATAAGAAGGCACGAAAATTTGAAGGGGGATTGCGTGGTGCTATTTTAGACCGGGTCAATATGCTGAAATTACCCACATATGTTGAGGTGTTAGAAAGGGTGTTATTGCTGAAGGAAATCTTGCGGCTCAGAACCGGACTGCAGAATGGAAAGGGAAGAGACAGAATAATCAATGGTCAAAGGGATCAGTTATTCCACCCGCTAAGAAGCACAACTCAGGGAACTTCAACACTACCACTTCTACTCAAAGTCCCACTCCGGTATGTCCAGACTGTGGAAGGAAGCATCGAGGGACTTGTCACTGGAAGACTGGAGCATGTTTTAAATGTGGGAAAACGGGACATTTGGTAAAGGATTGTCCACAATGGGCGCAACGAAAGGGCAATAGGTCTGCTACAAGTTCTGTGGGGTCTACACCAACCTCCAATGCGAAGGCGGCTCCCAAACCTAGTAATAACACAGAAACTGCAAGACAAGGTAGAGTGTTCGCTTTGATTCCAGGTGATGTGCAAAACACAGCAACAGTGGTGTCAGGTACATTTACTGTTTATGGTCATTCTGCGCATGTCTTGTTTGATTCTGGCTCCACTCACTCTTTTGTGTCGAAACTCTTCGCTCCTAATTTAGATAAAACTGAAGAAAACTTGTCTTACATGTTGTGTGTGTCCTCCCCCTTGGGAGAGTCTATGAGTTGTGCTACTATATACCTAGCTTGTGAACTTCAACTGGGGGATATTCGGGTGTATGCTAATTTAGTACCTCTCGACATGACCTATTTTGATGTTATTTTGGGGATGGATTGGCTAAGTGATTATGGTGCAACTATAAACTGTGTGACTAAGCAAATTAATTTCTATCCTCCGGGGCAATCGGAGTCTATGGTTCAAGGGCAGGAAGTGATTTCGCCACCTTATCTGATATCTGCCGTGAAGGCTTGTAATTTTATACGAAAAGGTTGTCAGGGGTATTTATGTAGTGTTTTGGACGGGCAAGGGGTGAATGGGGATATTGATGTGATCCCAGTGGTCCGTGAATTTCCGGATGTTTTTCCTGAAGAATTGCCGGGCCAGCTAATAGATCGAGAAATCGAGTTTATAATTGAAGTGACGCCTGGAACCCAACCCATCTCTAAGACTCCATATAGGATGTCACCAGCCGAAATGAAAGAGTTAAAGATTCAATTACAAGAGCTGCTTGATAAGGGATTTATCCGTCCGAGTGTATCTCCTTGGGGTGCACCAGTGTTGTTTGTGAAAAAGAAGGACGGAACACTTCGGTTATGTATCGATTACAGGGAATTGAATAAGGTGACAATTAAGAATAAGTACCCCTTACCACGGATTGATGACTTATTTGACCAGTTACAAGGGGCACAAGTTTTCTCCAAAATTGATTTACGATCTGGCTACCATCAATTGAAAGTTAAAGCCGATGATGTGGAGAAGACAGCTTTTCGAACTCGGTACGGCCATTATGAATTTTTGGTCATGCCCTTCGGAGTTACAAACGCACCAGCAGCATTCATGGATCTAATGAATCGTGTCTTCAAGCCCTATCTGGACGAGTTTGTGGTGGTTTTTATCGATGACATTCTTATCTATTCAAAGAGTGCAGAAGCTCATGAGGATCATCTTCGCCTAATTCTTCAAACACTCCGGGAGAAGAAACTGTATGCAAAGCTAAAGAAATGCGAATTCTGGCTACAAGAGGTGGCATTTTTGGGGCACGTGGTGACCAAGGAAGGAGTCTCTGTTGATCCACACAAAATTGAAGCAATTGTGAATTGGCCAACTCCTACTAATGTAACCGAGGTGCGAAGTTTCATGGGATTAGCTGGATATTACAGAAGGTTTGTTCAAAATTTCTCCAAGATTGCTGTGCCGCTTACTCAACTGACACGGAAGGGAGTTGCATTTGAATGGTCAGAAGAGCGGGAATCTGCTTTCCAAGAATTGAAAACAAGATTGACTACAGCACCAGTTCTGGCCTTGCCATCTGGTACCGAAGGCTTCGTAATCTACAGTGATGCTTCACATAAGGGGCTTGGTTGTGTCCTTATGCAGAACGGAAGGGTTATCGCCTATGCATCTTGACAATTGAAACCCCACGAGAAGAATTATCCCACACACGATCTCGAATTAGCGGCAGTAGTTTTTGCTTTGAAGATATGGCGGCACTATCTTTATGGTACAACCTGCGAAGTGTACACCGATCATAAAAGTCTTAAGTATCTGTTTACCCAGAGAGAGTTGAACATGCGACAACGGCGATGGCTTGAGTTGATTAAGGATTATGACCTGCAGATCCAATATCATCCTGGTAAAGCTAACACGGTGGCAGATGCACTTAGTCGAAGAATATGGGGGACTTGGCAAATCTGTTAGTGGAAAGAAAGGAGTTGAGGACCGAATTTGATAAAATGAATATGGACTTAGTGGTACGTGAACAGGAGGCCATATTAGTAGTCTTAAGAGCTCAACCCACCTTGCTGGAAGAGATCAAGTTACACCAATTGAAAGATGAAACTCTAAGGAAAATCTATGACGAGTTAGAGGCAAAACCAAAATCAGGGTTCAGTTACGTAGATTCGGTACTAAAGTTTCACAGTCGAATATGTGTTCCCAATGTGTTGGAGCTTAAACGGAAGTTGTTAGAGGAAGCGCATGCTTCGAGAATATCAATACACCCGGGAAGTACGAAAATGTACCGAGACTTAAAACAAAATTTTTGGTGGCCCAATATGAAAAAGGAGATTGCGGAATTTGTTTCTAAGTGTTGCAATGTCAACAAGTAAAAGCGGAACATCAAAGACCAGCAGGGTTATTACAACCCCTTCCAATCCCGGAATGGAAATGGGAGCATTTGACCATGGATTTTGTGGTGGGGTTACCGAGGACTCCTCGAAGGATGAATTCGATTTGGGTCATTGTGGACCGGTTAACCAAATCTGCTCACTTTTTGCCTGTAAAGACTCAATATAATGCGGATAAGCTTGCAGTACTGTACATGACTGAAATTGTAAGGCTTCACGGTGTTCCAGTGTCAATTGTATCAGATAGAGATCCCAAATTTGTTTCAAGATTCTGGCAAAGTCTACAGAAAGCTATGGGTACCGAACTTAAGTTCAGCACCGCCTTTCACCCTCAAACTGATGGTCAATCCGAGAGAACAATACAAACTTTAGAAGATATGCTCTGATTGTGCGTATTGGATTTTCAAGAAAGCTGGGAAACCCATCTACCATTGATAGAGTTCGCTTACAATAATAGTTACCATTCGAGCATCGAGATGGCACCTTATGAAGCTTTATATGGAAGACTGTGTCGTTCCCCTGTGTGTTGGGCTGAAGTTGGGGATATGGCATTATTGGGTCCTGAAATTGTGCAATTAACAACTGAAAAGGTTAAAATTATCCGGGAGAGGTTGAAAACGGCACAAAGCAGGCAGAAGAGCTATGCAGATAACAGACGAAGGGATTTGGAATTTGAAGTGGGTAGTTATGTGTTCGTGAAAGTCACCCCGTTAAAGGGACATCCAAGATTTGGGAGAAAGGGTAAATTAACACCCCGGTATGTTGGCCCTTTTCAAATTCTAGAAAGAGTGGGTTCAGTAGCCTACCGAGTGGCTCTTCCACCGAATATGAGTCAAGTACATAATGTGTTCCATGTTTCCATGCTTCGAGGATACATATCAGATCCATCTCATATCATAGACTACCATCAAATTGTGTTAGATGATAAACTAAGCTATGGCGAAAGACCACTTCGAATTTTGGAGCGACAAGTAAAGCAATTGCGCAATCGAGAAATTCCAATGGTAAAGGTAGAGTGGCAAGAACATTATGGAACTGAAGCTACTTGGGAAAAAGAAGGGGATATGCAACAACAGTATCCGTATCTGTTTCCATTTTGAGATAAAAGCAAGTTTGAGGGACCAAACTCTTTAAGGGGGGAGAGTGTAATAACCCGACCCTCGTATGTGATTCTGCTACATTTTAATCTTTTTCGGTGCTTTCAAATATTTAATGTGAACTGCATGAGAAGCTAAGTTATGTATATATGTCTTATGAGTTGCTGCCTTATGAATTGAACATTATCTGTTAGGTAAGAAGAGCATCTGTTGCTATTAGGACATTAAAACAGAAATTGGAAGCCTTAACGGTTTAGTTAGCTGAAAGTAATTATATATTTGTGATCAGCATAATTTATATGTAATATTAAGCATGTTTACGAAATTTCAATTTCGGCACCATAAAGCGATTGATTTTTGTCTTATATGCTCTTATATTGCATATATATCTCTAAGACTTGGTTTGACTCAAGATCAAAAACGTGACTACCATTTTGGAGAGAAAATAAGAGAGAGGGGAGAAGAGAATTGGGGGAGAAGTGATTCAATAAGAGATTTGGGCAAAATTGTTAGAAGTTTTGGAATTAAATTCAAGGTAAGCTTAAGACCTTCTTTTTATGGCAACTTAGAGTTGTAAGTCATGTTTTGTTGATTCATGTGTGATTCATGTTTGAGTTATGAGGGTTTTCATCAATTGGTTATTTTGCTACTTAATTTGGGTGTTACATGTAAATTATACTTCAATCCTTGGTTTATGTCATCATTCCATAGAAATATATTGGTGTTATGTGTCATGCTTGAAGAACTTGAATGTAAAATGGAATTTGAGAAAGTGATGGCTTGTGGAAGCCTCTAAGTTAGTTTAAATTGTCATAATCGAAGTGAAATCCATGTTATGGTGTTCTTAGGTTGAAGTATTGCGTAAATTTAACCTTAGATTGCATGAAAAATGAAGCTTGGGTGTTAATTTTTGAGTTGAAATCGAGCTTCCCTGAATCTGGGCCTACGGACGCTCGAGCGGAGGTCATGGCCGCTCGAGCGGGAAAATCACCCTCTCAGCAGTTCTTCTGAAATTGCTCTGTCCGCTCGAGCGGATGAATTCCCGCTCGAGCGTAAAAATTTACCTCTCAGCATTTGTGATCGCGTTGCACTGTCCGCTCAAGCGGAGGACTATTTTGCAGGAAGAAAATGTGTTCGTTCAGTTTTGCGTGCTTGACCCTCTAGTGTTTTTAGAATATTTTTCTGATGAGTTTAAGATGGTTATATATGCATAAAAACATGTGGTGACACATGGAATAGCTTTTTAAGGATTTAAAAAGGAAGAATATTAATTTATCAGTTATTGTGTACAGGGCACACTCCAGAGGGAACTGGTACGCCACCACAACGCTGTGAGTAATAGTACCTCAATGAATCTTTACTCAATTTATTATGTATTGACATTATGTCTTGACGTTACGCACCTTGTTGTCACACTTGCGGTGATACGAAATATATATATATACACTATGGATGAGAATCATTATGAAACTGTGGAAACATCAAAAAGATTGTGAAGTTATGCACGTCATATGTGAAATCTCGTGAACCTTTGGACTGTACCAAGGAAGTTATGAATTTGTGAACCAATGTGGCTTAGGCCATTTGTGAATTAATGTGGCTACGAGCCTTTTTGTGACACTATATGACCAAGGGTCAGTTGTGAACAATGAAGTTATGAGGCCAAGGGCCGAGATGTGAAATATGAACATGTGCTAATGTGAGCTTGTGACTCAAAGGAACCCAAGGTCTATGTGACGAACTGTAATTTATGAACCCAAGGACTCTTTTCTGAATGTGTGAAGTTCTTAGGCCAGGGGCCAAATTATGAATGTGATGAACCAATTACATGGTCCCAGCAAGCTATACAAGGACAGACTAATATCATGATTTCAGTATTAATTATGGTTACCTGTATACCAGTACTATTGTTCACTGAGCTTGGCTCACCCTGTGTTATGTCTGCTTTTGTAGGTAAACCACCAGGAGGTCGACCCTAACTCGGCATCGTTATACGTTTGTCAGCCTAGGCACAGCCAAGCTTTAGATCGGAACCCTACTTTTGGACAGTTTGTTAGATGACGGCTTACACTTTTTGCTATTGGCCTAAGTTGTTTGTATTTAATATTTTTGTTATGTACCCCACCTCGGGGTTGGGTTTGTATATGCATGTAAATAACTGACTTTTAAATGTATTTTGGCTTTGATGTACTTGTCCTATGAGTTGTTTATGATCCTGGCATATCTTAGTAGCTCAATGGATGGTATATTTTCTGATTTATATCAATTATTATTACAGCTTCCGGTCAGGCCCCTATATGAAATCAGGTTAAGTGTTCTTTTCTGCTTAGGTCATGCCCAAACTTTTAGGGGCCAGTGCGGGGCGTGACACAATTTATACCAAACTTATTTCCAATACTTCAAATTCATGCAACCACAACTTATACCTCCATGAATTGTGCTTACATGTGGAATATAGCTTCCATTCTAAACTTAAATGATGCAAAAGATGATCAAAAGCTTGAATCTTAATCAAAATTCAACGTGGATCATATGTTTCATGCTCAAATACACAAATTCATGGCAATCTTTTGCATGCATGTTAATAATGACTTCAAATTCATCAAATTCAACTTAATTCTTGTTCTTGATTACTATTTAACTTTCAATTCACAAAATTACAAACTCAAACTCATGAATTTATGCTCAATTACTCACCTAGGAGCTTCAACCTTCACAATTTTAGCTAGTTCTGGAGCCTAGCCTTCCAAACTTGAGTTCTCTTTCAAAATCTTCAAGAATGGCTCCTTTCTCTCTCTAAATTCGGTTCACCCCTCTCTCTAGAGTGTAGAATCTGATTTGAGCTCAAAAATATGAGCTTAAGCATACTTAGCTCATTTATATAGGCTTTCCCTAATCACACTTAATTAGAACTAATCAATTCAATGATATTGAATCTAATTATTTTGATCCGAATCAATTTTGAATTAAATTTCACCGTAGGTTCTAAAAATCATGCTAAGCACAAAAATACAGTCAATTTCACTTTCTAAAGTCACTACGGCCTTCAATTTAAACAGATTTTCCTACGGTGAACAGATAGGAATTCAAACACGCACATAATCATATAAGTAGCACTCAAAATCATATTAAGCACATAACCACAATCATAATTAAGATTAATTAACATAACATGGGACAGGGTCATCACAATCTTCCCTCCTTTAGGAAGTTTGGTCCTCCAAACTTATTTTACCTCTACCCGGGAACAAATGTGGATAGCGCAGTTGCATTTCATCCTCCTTTTCCCATATGGCATCCTTCCCATGGTGTTCTTTCCATTATACTTTCACCATCGGAATGGACTTGTTTCTTAACTGTTTCACTTTCCGGTCAATGATTTGTTCTGGCCATTCTTCGTTTTCCATATTTTGATCTAAAGCTATTCGGTGGTGATCAATCACATGAAACGGATCTCGAAGATAACCCCTCAACATTGACACATGGAACACATTGTGCATTTGCTCGAATCCTGGTGGCAAGGCAACTCTGTAAGCAACTAGACCAAGTCTTTCCAGAATTTGAAACAGTCAAACCTAACGGGGTGACAATTTACCTTTCTTACCAAATCTCAGCTGGCTTTTTATCGGAATCACATGAACAAAAATACATGGTCGCCAACCTCATACTCAAGAGGTCTTCTTCGAACATCTGCATAATTCTTCTGCCGGCTCTGTGCTGTCTTGAGGCTTTATTGGATGATTTTAATCCTTTCAGGAGTGTCTTGCACAATTTCAGGCTCAAGTAAAGCCCTATCTTCGACCTCTGTCCAACAAATTGGCGATCTACACTTTCTGCCATATAAGGCTTCGTATGGTGCCATACCAATCCTGGAGTGGAAGCTGTTGTTGTATGCAGATTCTGCAAGTGGCAAATAATCCTCCAAACTCCCTTGGAAATCCAAAGCGCACATTCTGAGCATGTCCTCTAAAGTCTGTATGGTCCGTTCTGATTGATCGTCTGTCTGTGGGTGAAATGCGGTACTAAATTTCAACTCTGTTCCCATAGCTCTTTGTAAACTTTTCCACAGTTTGGATACAAATTTTGGATATCTATGTGAGACAATGGATACCGGAACTCCATGTAAATGAACGATCTCATCAACATATATAGTGGCCAATCTATAAGCATCAAAAGTGGTCTTCACTGGTAGAAAATGCGCAGATTTAGTCAATCTATCAACCACAATCCAAATAGAATCCATACCTCTAGGAGTTCAAGGTAGGCCAACAACAAAATCCATGGTTACATGCTCCCACTTCCATTATGGAATAGGGAGATGTTAAAATAGACCGCTTGGTTTCTGATGTTCAGCTTTAACTTGCTGACATTGAAGGCACTTGGACACATACTTTGCAATTTCCTTCTTCATTTTGGGCCACCAATAGCTTTGCTTCAAGTCTCGATACATTTTGTTGTTACCCGGATGCATAGCAAACATCGACTTGTGAGCTTCATCTTGGATCCTCTTTTTCAATTAAGGAATGTTTGGGACACATATTCTTCTTTGAAACCTCAATACTTCACCATCAACACTGAATTCCAATTTTGGTTTAGCTTCAAACTCATCGATTATTGTCTTAAGAGCCTCGTCCTCTCTTTGTCTTTGTCTTTCTCAACATCCTCTGCTTTTACCTTCAACTGGTGGTACCCAGATCTCAAATCAATTTTGGAAAACACTTGTGATCCCTGCAACTGGTCAAACAAGTCATCAATACGAGGTAAGGGATATTTATTCTTTATTGTCACCTTGCTCAGTTCTCGATAGTCAATACACAGGTGTAAGGTTCCATCTTTCTTTTTCTCAAATAACACCGGTGCACCCCATGGCGAAGTGCTCGGTCGAATAAACCCCTTGTCCAATAGGTCTTCCAACTGTTCTTTCAATTCTTTCATCTCAACAGTGGCCATTCTGTGAGGGGTTTTTGAGATAGGTTGTGTGCCTGGCATAACATCAATAGTAAACTCTATCTCCCTGTCAACCAATTCTCCTGGCAATTCATCTGGGAATACATCTGGAAATTCACTTACAATAGGGATATTGTCCAGTTCAACATTCACAGATTGTTCAGACAATACACAACATAAATAACCTTGACACCCCTTCCTGATTAATTTACATGCTTTCATTGCGGATATCAAATAAGGTGGAGGCACTAGCACGTTACCCACAAACACAATTTCTTCTTATCCTAGTGGTCTAAATACAACTTGTTTCGTTACACAATGGATGGTGGCATAGTATTTAGATGACTAGTCCATGCCCAGGATAACATCAAAATGTCTAAAGTCTAGGGGTAACAGATCCACATACAAAGTAGCATTCTTGACACGCATATCACAAAATCAACACACAGATGTACACAACACAGATTCCCCGGATGGAGCAGATGCACATAACAAATATGGCCATGACTTTAGAGGTCTACTCAATCTAGATGCAAATGCATATGTTACAAAGGAGTGAGTTGATTCGGAGTCAATTAACACAAATGCATCTTGATTACATATAGAGATAGTACCTGAAACGACGGCTTCTGCGTTCCGTGTATTGCCCGGAACAAGTGCAAAGACTCTTCCTTGCCTCATGGTGTCTCTCGTTGTAGCAAGCTTCGTGGTATTTCCTGGTTTTGGGACCAATTCAGTTGAGCTAGCAGCCACTTTTCCACTGACTTGGTTACAATCCCTTGCCATATGCCTCACTTTTCCACACTTAAAATAGGCCCCTGAAAGACGGTAACAAACCCCACGGTGTCTTTTACCACATTGGCTACACATTGGAGATGTATCTCGAGAAGAATTTGAAGTACTTAAGGACCCCGTATTCTGCCTCTTTGAAAGTCTTTTCTTCGAAAAGAAGCCCTGCCTCTTACTTTTCCAATCAGTTGATGATTTGTTCTGTCTGGCTATATTAGCTTCTGATATTATGGCCCGGTCTAACACGTCAATATAGATTTCCAATTTTAGCACATTCACCTTGTCTAGAATATCATCTCGAAGGCCTCCTTCAAAGTGTCTTGCTTTCTTATAGTCGGTGTCGATCATGTGTGGTGCAAATCTGGCCAATTTAGTGAACTTGGCTTTATACTCAGCTATTGTCATGCTATTTTGCTTAAGTTCCATGAACTCCGACACTTTCCTATTGCGAACACATTGTGGAAAGTACTTGTCGTGGAAAATTTGTAAGAACCGCGCCCAACCAATATCTTTATTGTTTTCACGTATTAACATCCACCACCTTCTTGCTTCATCTTCTAACGTAAAGGTGGCTAGCAATACTTTCTGTGTTTCTTGACAAAGAAACACCTCAAATAATTTTTCTATTCCAAGGACCGATGCCTATGCCTTCAATGGATCCAATCCTCCATAAAGCTATGGCAGTTTCATTTTCTTGAACTCTTTGGTGAGAGTTATTGTCCAGTCATCATTCTGTAGGTCTTGCACAGGCGGTTCCGGAGGTGGAGGCAGAGGGTGTGGCTGTTGCCATTGTTGTTGCCACTATTGTTGTTGTCTTAATGTTTCTGCCATTTCCTGAATCAATCTTTCCATCCTATCCATTCTGGCAGTAGAGGACTCCTCTAATTCAGCACCTCTTGTTCTCACCATTATCTGATTAAACTTGCATTATTCTTTATACAAAGATATTCGCAAGTACGCATATACAAAAGAGCATACATATTCAAATAATTCACAATGCAAGTATCACAAAACATATAGCACATAGTCATTTATTTCGAAACATTTAAGCATATTCTCAATGTCTTCAAATTCATACTTATCACATGAATGCATCCTAGATCTTTTCTAGATACTTATTGCTCATTAGGACAAGTGTGTGAGCTATTAACTCGTGCTCTGATACCACTCTGTCATGACCCGATCCCGTGCCCCTAAGGGTTAAGGTCATAACCGGCCAATAATCATGAGATTATCTATGGCCTTAAATAATTTCAAAAATATTAAAGGGGCCAAAAAAGAAGCAGATTTAAAAAAAAAAAAAAAACTATGTCCAATGAGCTGTGCTTACATAGTATAGGAAAATCATTCCAAAGGTATTTCATAATAACTCACACATATAATTAGAGTTAACATCTTATATACATCCAGGAACTTTAAGGTATGCAGTCAGCCAAACAAAAACTCATATACATAGTTGATCCAACGTGTTCACCAAAATAGCAAAAGAGTAACAAAAGAACAAAAGGGACAAAAACAAAGTCTCGTGTGCGAGACATTCGAGCTGACTCCTTAAAAACTTAACTTCCTCTCATAGTCTTCACCGAGGCTGGGTTTGGACATCTCTTTGCTCACCTACATACACATGAATGAGAATGAGCGAAAGCTCAGTGAATAATATCAAATAAGGAAGTTACATGAATGAAAATTTGTTAACAAACATATCAAACGGCCTTAGGCCCATTCATATTTCTATCTAATACATCAAACGGCC
The DNA here is from genome assembly GCA_030407325.1 of Camellia japonica. NCBI lineage: Eukaryota > Viridiplantae > Streptophyta > Magnoliopsida > Ericales > Theaceae > Camellia > Camellia japonica. Next base: position 115,389,578 of record JAPPVO010000036.1, on the reverse strand, counting down.
TTAGGCCCTAACGTACCAAACGGCCTTGGGCCTAATTCATTCTTGTCAAACGGCCTTAGGCCCAATTCATTCTTATCGGATGGCCTTAGGCCCAATTCATTCTTATCAAAAGGCCTTAGGCCCAATTCACTCGTGTCAAATGGCCTTTGAGCCAATCATTTCTATCAAACGGCCTTTGGCCCAATCATTCATGTCAAACGATGTTTGGCCCAATTGTTCATGTCAAACGGCCTTCGGCCCAATCATTTCTAGCAAACGGCTTTGGGCCTAATCATTAATGTCAAATGGCCTTAGGCCCAATTATTCATGTCAAACGGCCTTTGGCCCAATTATTTATGTCAAACGGCTTTTGGCCCAATCATTTGTATGGCGAATATCCAATTCAATTTAATAACGCTGCAGAACTCATACATAAGTGAGCATTTGGAAGTAGCAAACTTCAATATATTCTTATTAAGATATTACTCATAGTGTTCTACCGGTGGATTTGCCCCTGTGCTTGGCCCTGCACAATTTACAACATATCGGGTCACAAGCGATTCAATTCATTCTCAAATTGTTTATTTCTCTTAGGCCTCTTTCTTAACCCTTTAACTCATTTACAATGTTCAATGCATGCCTAAGAATGCTTAGAAGTGAAAGAGAATGGAAAACAGAACATAAAGCAACTTTTTAAATTTTCTAAAACAGGACTCTATACTCGAGCGCAGGTTTGGTTGCTCGAGCGGACCCCTTTGGTCTGCAAAAGTACTAGTTGCTTGCAATTTACGCTCGAGCGAGACTTTTGACGCTTGAGCGAGGAGTCATGCAAAGTAGGGTACGCTCGAGTGCAGATTCGGCCGCTAAAACCACCGTGTAATCTCTATAAAACTTCTGGGAGCTACATTTTCATGCTCGAGCAATGCTTTTCTTGCTCGAGCGAACATGACGAATTTTGGATTTTCTAACAAGCTGTTTGAGCTTCAAATTTGCATTCTAATTGATGTAACTCGCACGTTATGACCCATAATTCACTTGTACATCTTCTGACATGATACAAATACTAAATTCACAACATTATGAAGCTCAATTTCCTTGAATTAATTACATTCATGCTCAATTTATACCAAACTTATTTCCAATACTTCAAATTCATGCAACCACAACTTATACCTCCATGAATTGTGCTTGCGTGTGGAATATAACTTCCATTCTCAACTTAAGTGATGCAAAAGATGATCAAAAGCTTGAATCTTAATCAAAATTCAACATGGATCATATGTTTCATACTCAAATACACAAATTCATGGCAATCTTTGACATGCATGTTAATAATGACTTCAAATTCATCAAATTCAACTTAATTCTTGTTCTTGATTACTATTTAACTTTCAATTCATAAAATTACAAACTCAAACTCATGAATTTATGCTCAATTACTCACCTAGGAGCTTCAACCTTCACAATTTTAGCTAGTTCTGGAGCCTAGCCTTCCAAACTTGAGTTCTCTTTCAAAATCTTCAAGAATGGCTCCTTTCTCTCTCTAAATTCGGTTCACCCCCTCTCTCTAGAGTGTAGAATCTGATTTGAGCTCAAAAATATGAGCTTAAGCATACTTAGCTCATTTATATAGGCTTTCCCTAATCACACTTAATTAGAACTAATCAATGGTTGCTCTAATTCAATCATATTGAATCTAATTATTTTGATCCAAATCAATTTTGAATTAAATTTCACCGTAGGTTCTAAAAATCATGCTAAGCACAAAAATAGAGTCAATTTCACTTTCTGACGCCTCTATGACCTTCAATTTAAATTCTATAGTAGAAAATCAAACAGATTTTCCTACGGTGAACAGATAGGAATTCAAACACACACATAATCGTATAAGTAGCACTCAAAATCATATTAAGCACATAACCACAATCATAATTAAGATTAATTAACATAACACGGGACATGGTTATCATAGTCATCATCGATAAATGTTATAAAATACTTTTTGCCTTCTCTAGTTTGAACAAATTTAAGATCACATACATCTGTATGAATTAATTTTAGAGGTTCGATTTTTATTTCAACCGATTTAAATGGAGCCTTAGCTAGTTTCGCTTCTACACAAATCTCACATTTGTGATTAGGATCAATTTCAAACTTTGGTATATAATCTAAACCAAGTACTCTACGTAAAGTATCAAAATTCACATGTTCTAATCTACCATGCCATAAATTTGACTCAAGAATATAAGTAAAAGATGTGTTATTCTTATTAATAGCAAGTTTTGGCACAGCTGTCATTACATTTAACTTAAAGAAACCATCACTCATGTATCCCTTACCAACATACATACCACTCTTTGTTAATACAAATTTATCAGAATGAAAAACAAGACTAAAACCATTCTTACTTAACAAAGAACCATAAACTAAATTCTTCTGGATGTCTGGTACATGCAGCACGTTGTTGAGGGTCAGTTCCTTCCCCGATGTCATCTTCAAGATTACTTTCCTTTGTCCAGCCATAGCAGAAGTAGATGAATTTCCCATGAATAGTTGCTCACCATATGCAGCCTCATTATAAGTAGTGAACATCTTCTTGTTCACGCAAATGTGACGAGTTGCTCTTGTGTCAACCCACCATTCCTTGGGATTTCCAACCAAATTAGCCTCAGAGATCACAGTAGAGAGATTGATGTCATTTAGCCCATCAGAGATGTAATCAACTTCTGTCACATTGGCTTGATTGGTAGTCTTCTTACTTGTACTTCCTCGATCCTTCTTAGGGCGGCGGCAATCAGAAGCTCGATGTCCGGTCTTGCCACAGTTATAGCATTTTTCTTTGAACTTCTTATTGCCATTGTTGTCGCCTTGTTTAGGACCATCTCTAGCAAACTTCCTCTTTTTGTTATGTGGTTTGGGCACTTGTTCAACCACATTAGCCTTGAACTCAATGGGATTTTTACCATTCATCTTTTCAGCCTTACGGTTATCTTCCTCAATTCTTAGTCTTACAATTAATTCATCCATTGTCATCTCTTTGCGTTTATGTTTTAAATAATTTTTGAAATCTTTCCAAGTCGGTGGTAATTTTTCCACTAATGTAGCGACTTGGAAAGACACGCTCAGAGACATACCCTTAACATGAATATCATGCAAAATTAATTGAAAACTTTGAACTTGAGAAATTACCGATTGGGAGTCTATCATAACAAAGTCCAGAAATTTACCGACAACAAATTTCTTTGTGCCGACATCCTCTCTCTTCTATTTTTTCTCCAAAGAATCCCACAATTCTTTTGCTGTTTTCAGAGGACTGTAAACATTATACAGCATGTTGTCTAGGCCATTTAGGATGTAGTTTCTGCACAGAAAATCAGAATGTTTCCAAGCGTCTACAGAGGCAACAACTTGCCAATTACTTTCGTCATTTTTAAGTACTGGAGCCTCTTCACGGAGAAATCAGGCCAGATTTAAAGTTGTATTATAGAACAACATTTTTTGTTGCCATCTCTTAAACTCGGTGCCATTTAGTTTTTTCGATTTTTCTCCATGATTTATTGGAACTTGAACATGGTTTTGGATAGGGACCGGAGTCGTTATAACAATTGGCGTACCACTTTCAGGTTTAGTAGCCATAATATCTTATTACAAAAATCAGAAAAACCAAAACACAAATTAATTTTCTAATTACTAAAACCAGAAAATAAATTATAACACAAAATAATTTTACTTTTCTAGTTACTAAAACTAGAAAAATAAAATACTATACACTAATTTTCTGTAACATTGCTACACAAAATAATATTCTAAAATTGTTAATGGTAAACAGTATATTATTACTATTTGCCAAAGAAAATAAAAAGTATATTACTACTATTTATCAAACAATATATGACTATTATTTGTATTTTCCAACCAGAATATCAATTTGTAAAAAGCACAGAAAATAAATACAACGAAGACACCAAAAAATGATCTATCTTAAGATTGTTGGACAATCTTCACTGTATTCAAAGAATGGATTAAAGAAAGGAGAGAGACTGTTTGATTACAAAAATCAAAACAGTGTATAAAAATAAATAAATAAATAACAATTTTTTATTTTGTTACGAAAACAAAATCAAAATTTGGAACAGAAAAAATAATTAAACAGAAAAGTAATCAAGGCACTTACCTTATTATTTTCTCGAACAAATTTTTGATCAAGTCCAGTGTTTAATACTGTGTCCTTAAGATAGATTCGTCATCTCCACGGTACTTTCAGATTGTGGACGTCTATCTCCTAGGATAAAATGGTCAATAACGAATAATAACAGCACTACAAATTATTTGCACAACGAACATACTTTGTGTTTATACTCTTTCTCACAGGAGAAAATAATGCAGCAAAATGCAGAGATTAATAGCAGCAGAAAAGAACGAAAATTGAATAAATAAACCAAATGAGGGCCTACCTATTTATAGATGACTTGGTGGCTGTTCGGTCTAAATCCAACACGTAGCAAACCTGTTTGAACAGGTATAGAACTTGTTCAGTTTGAATGAACAGATACAGAACTATTTGGTTTGAATTTTGAACAGATACTGAATTTGTTCAGTTTTATTTCAAACAGATAGGATCCTGTTGGGTTTGAACTTGAACATATATGAATCAGTTTGAAGAGGAAAAAATTTGAATTTCTGGATAGATTTTATTTTTCCCAAAAAGATAAGCATTGGGCCAGACAAGCCCAATCCAACCTCACACCACGTATCCGTGCCCAAGCCTAGCCCGCTCGATCGATCGTGGCGTGCGTGTGTGTTTATTTTGCGTTTAATGGGTCTAGCCCATGACCTCTCCCTCTACAAAACTTGAGTGCCTCTTTGGGCTTACTCCAAGTTCCAAACCCAAGCTTTATAAACCCACACCAAGGTTGCCTCCGAAAGTAATGTGGGACAAGCCTTATTTCAAACTTTAATGGAAATTTCACTAAAAGCACCATTTTCATGGAGCTCATTTTGACTTCAATTTCTCATTCACTCAATAATGGTTTTGAGCAACCAAATATACTATGTGAATCACAACGCGGCATAGAACGCGTTACCACTTAGACCCGCCAACTTTGGCGCATGGGTCCCACCTAAAAATTTGACCAAAATTGAGAAAAAATTGATTTTTCCAAAACCATTTCTAACCCTTTCAACAATGAATCAAACCGTTCATCCCATAGTTCTAATGGAGTTAATGGAATGGTTTTTATTTCTATGACGATTACCAGAAAGACATGAAAACCATTGTGTGTATAAATATTAGTTCAAAAGAAGAGAGAACTGTCAAACCAGATTCAATTTATTTATTTCTCCTATTTTGTCTTTTCAATTCCTAGGTGTAGCGGTAACCATAGAAAAAATAGGAACACAACCATTGTTGCACTCACTATTCTTTTCTTTATGTGGGCTCTCTAGACTTAAAAAAAAAAAAGGTTTATTTAGGACCTACTTATAATGCAATCCCATGTAGCAATGACATGCTAATAAGATGAAAAAAAAAAATAAAAAAAATATTGAGTTTAGCGATAATATTATTATACGTGGTGTTATTAGTCAATAAAATGTCACAAATATATTTAAGTGGTTCACTCTTATCTCCCATTAATTCAATAATATTATAATTCTTAATACAAATTAATAATACTCATTGAATAGTGATACACCGCATAGTATCACTATACTCCAACATAAGAGAGCCAATGAATGTAGATGGAATATTTACCTACTCATCACTCACTCACATGTGATGCTTATATTTATCATGTAATTTGGTTAAGTCAACAAACAGTGTCCTAACTTAACTGTACAGACATTCATTTTCCACCATTAGCACCACAAACAAAGCACTTTTTACCTTTCAGTGTAATGCCCAAAGGTACTTATATTATCACGGAATTGAACACTGTAATACAAATGCTCAAATTATGAGGCCATTGAATTTTTTTAGTCATTGATAAGTCGCATCAATCATTTACTTTCAAAAACTTTTATTGGCTGATTATTTATAGCATTATCATATGCAAAATTAGGTATTTTCAACGACAAATAATGGTGGAGATGTTCATTGCACTTAACCCTTCTGATTGTGATATACAGGGAGGCTTTGGAAAAAAATCAATTAGAGGGTGTTATTGGGTATCCGTGAGCCCACTACGAAGCTCACATAAATGATTTAGACTGCTCAATGTGTAAAATTCGTCGACTAATTCATCTTTATAAAAAATCACGTTGATCGGATATCGATAGCATTTGATCATAGCACATTTTTGTTAATAATTTATTTTTAAGATTTTACTTACCATTGACATAAATATGATTTAATCAAATGATTATTGATATTCGATTAATGTGATTTTTTGTAAGCTTGAAGTACTTGATGAGTCCTACACATTGAATGGTTCGAATCATCGATGTGAATTCTGTGGTAGGCTCACGAAGACCCAATAACAATCTCTAATCTGATATAGACCGGAGAGAACCCTCCCTCATATATATACTATTGTATAATGAAAACACATCGGTTGGTGTATATATGTCACAATATATATATACATATATATATATATATATATATATATTTTTGTTGAAAATACCCTCAAAATATGATAACTAGTATAAATTATTTCAAATAACTGTTATAATTCTCATATTCAACTACAAATTGTACCTCTAATATTATATAAAGTGCACAACTTTTTTTAGTGTGAATTGTCACTTTTTTATTCTCAAATTGCCCCCATGTAACTAACTATATATAATTACTTGAATTTTTTGATTCCAAATTTCGAAATTTGATAAAAAAAAAAATTTCTCCATCAAAATTGTTGATTTTCATAACCCATCTATCAAGTTTTCATAATTTCGTATTATATGAAGTCGACACCTATGTTGGTGTAGACATATCAATTTTTTTTATTTTTTTTATTTAAAAAAAATACCCACAAGCAATTAGAGAGCAATTATGCCATATTTAGGGTTGGTTTGGCATGTTCTAAAAAAGTGTACTTTTTGACTTATTAGTTTATATGGGTTGGGTTTGATGTGATGTGTTAGAGAGGTGATGTGATTTAAATAAGATGATGTGGCTTAAATAGGATAATGACTTTTTGACTTTTTGTATTATTTAGTGTACCCCAAACCAAGCCTTAGTCATCTTAAAAATAATAATAAAAATCTCTCAAATGCCTTGATTCTAAGCCTAATAGACTTTTTACTTTTATTTTTATTTTATGGGTGAGCTCAGATCGGGTCAACTCATGGGACAAAACTTTAGGTCCAGGCCCTACTAAATGGATTTGGCCCAAATGGGAAGCCAACTCGCCTCCTCTCATAGGCTGGGGGATAAGCCAACATGCCATGATTTAAGGCCATTTGTTTTACGTTGTTTCATTATTTTTCTTATTTTTTCAAAATTTTTTATGAGCTTGTAAGTCGACTCAGGCCAACGGATCAAGCTCGCAAATGGGCCAACAGATTGGGCTTCAAACCCAATGCCGAGGCCCAACTTAGTTCGGGTTGCGGGCTGAGTCACTGACCTTCAGGTCAAATGATGAGGGCGATTACGATCTTTTCATTTACATATGTTATTATACGTACGGATAAGTGTCAATATATATATATATATATATATTTATTGAGGTACCCTAAACTACACTAGGCAAGTCCTTACTAATTATTATTTAATGATTTTAACGAGTTGTGTGTTGTGCAAGTTATATGGCCTTTTGTGATGAAAAGTATATTTTTATATTCTTTTAAGCACATTCCAACCCTAATAGTTAGGGGAGTATCAAAGGATGACCCAGTCTTCATAAAAGAGGGTCTTATTGTGGAGATATCAAAAGGAGGCACAAGAGGCAAGGGGTTTCAAGGATAGAGTTCTCCACACCTATGGTGTTCTTCACCTTCTCTATGGGCGACTAATCTTCTTTAGGATTGTGATGAAACTGTAATTAAGTAACTTATAATTTTGTATTTAGATTCTAGTTTTTCTTTGGATTTGGGTAATCATTGTATGATTGTTCAAGATCTTTTGTTCAAGAAACGTTTTCATTCGATTTATGTATTTGATTTTTGTGATTGAGAATACATGATCATATAATTGTTCTGCTTGCTTGTATATATAAATCGTGAGATGAGTCAGGCTTAGTGGAGATGAGTTGTGCTGCAATCCTAGTTTAGTGTGGACAATTCATACTACTCGAAGATGATTTGTGCCTGCAATTTGATTATACTCATCCTCTTGACAATGATATTGCGACTTGTAGCCAAGATACATCACTATTATCCGAATTATTGATTTATTGGAATTTAATATATTAATTACTTGTTATGAAATTGAGGTGGAATTGAAGTAGAAAAGAATTTGGGGTTTCGAATCCACCTCTAATCTCATAATAAGTAATTAATATATTAAATTTCAATAAATCAATGGTTCAGATAATAGTGATGTATCATGGCTATAAGCCCCGATATCATCATCAAGAGGATAAGTATAATCAAATCATAGACACTACTCATCTTTGGTTGACACAAATCGTCTACACTAATTAGGGTTGCGGGCATGACTCGTCTCACATAAGCATGACTCGTCTCATGATTTGTATATACAAGGAAGCAAAATAGTTGTATGATCATACATTCTCAATCAGAGAAATCAAATACATGAATTGAATGAAAACGCATCTTGAACAAAAGATCTTTAATAATCATACAACGATTATCCAAATCCAAAGAAAAATGAAAATCTAAATACAAAATTACAAGTTACTTTATTAGGGTTTCATCTTAATCCCGAAGAAGAAGATTAGTTGCCCATGGAGAAATTGAAGAATGCCATAGGTGTGGAGAACTCCATCCTTGGAACCTTGGCTTTCAGCTCTCTTGCCTCTTGTGCCTCCTTTTGATATCTCCATAATAAGACCTTCCTTTATGAAGGCTAGGTCATCCTTTTGTACTCCCCTAACTATTAGGGTTGGAATGGACCTAAAAAGAGTATAAAAATATAATTTTCATCACAAAGGCCCATACAACCTGCACAACACACAAACTCATTAAAATCATTAAATAATAATTGATATGGACTTATCTAGTGTAGTTTATGATACCTCAATGTATGTAGTTTGGTACTTATCACTTACTGTTGTAGCATACATATAAATCTAAGGTAAATTATACTTACCTTTTTTGAAGTTTGGAAAAAATAAAATTAGACTCACACTTTTAACATAATTACATTGACTACCCTTTTAATAAGGTAACAATCGCCAAAACTAATGCATATGCGAAGTAGACATTGAAATGAATAAAGATAAATATACATTTTAGTTGAAAAAAGATGACAATATAATTTTTTTGGAAGACTTACGTGTAAGTCTTAATAAGTAGATTTATTATTCAATAGGTCTTGTGAAAATTAATGTCATTTTTCATTAAACACTATTAAAAAATGTCACTAATTGTTAATTTTTAGCAATAGTTTAAAAATTTTGTCACAAATAATGTCACTAATTATAAGTTTTAGCAACAGATTAAAAAAATCATCAAAAAAAATGTCACTAATTTTCAACTTTCAGAGGCAATTTGAAAAATTCGTCATTGAAAAATGTCACTAATTGTAAGTTTTAGCGACAATTTATGAAAACTGTGACAAAAACAAGTTATTAATTGTCAATTTTTAATGACATTTAAAAATCGTCACAAAAATTATGTTTAGCGATAATTTTATTAGGATTTATTTTTAATAGGACTTGATAGAAATTAAGTTCAATTATTAGGATGTATGAGTAATTTACCCTTACTATTTTTCATATATATGATTAACAAACTATTAATGAAAATGAGCTTGGATATTATGTGCATTAAAACTTTAATGATGACTGGTGTAATTATATTAAAAAAGTATGGACTAACTATTTTTCTACAATCCTTGGGACAGATGAGTATATACATGCAATGCATGGATGAACCATCTCTCCACTCCTTTAGTATAATGCTATTAGTTAAAGTTATTTTCAAATTATATAAATTAGACCACTTATTATTTTTTTGGATAAATTATATAGACCTTTTTTGAGGTTTAGAGATATGGTTGAGCCTTAGTCTAGATTAGATTTTGTTGTCCAGGTTCGTAGGGCTCATCACAATTTTCATTTCGTTGATTTGAACCATTCATTTATGAAGACTCTTCATGTATATCATTCAGACGAAAAATTAACTAGATAATCGTAACCTGTTTAATTTATTGTGTTTGTCACAGAATAATAATAATAATAATAATAATAATAATAATAATAATAATAATAATAATAATAATAATAATAATAATAATAATAAATAAATAAATAAATAAATAAATAAAATGGACAATCTGTTTTCAAAAACACACTTGTCTATTTTTTTTTAATTTTTTTTAAGAGACAGATGTTATAAATTGAATGAACTACGATTATCAGATTAACCTAATTTTTTTTATATAGATGATATACACGAAAAGCCCTACAAAATAAATAGTTTAGATCATCAAAATGGAACCTATGATAAACACCATCGATTGATCAATAGGAATCTCTAGACTGGATGGTTGACTTGGAGGCTCTCCGGCTGGGGAGGTCTAGACAACTCCCTCAACCCACACCATTGGAGAAAATAAAATAATACCTCACAAATTTGACATAATGATACTGGACTCCCTTAAAATTTTAATTCATATTATCCTTAGTTTCATTTTTATTAATAATTTGTATCATATGGATAGAAAAATAATATTGTTGCCCCTTTCATACTGAAATATATATTTATCTTGGTTATTCTTGTGTTTCGCATCATCAATGTAGTCTCTTTTGCCTACATAAAAGGGAGATCATTATTATGTCAAAATTATAGAACTTAATATATTTTTTTCAAAGTTCAAGAGAGGTCGGTATAATTTATCATTTTTTTGTGGAAAATTTAAAGGGAGATTGACCAACAAGTCACATTTTTTGAATTTGTGATCTGTATCGTCCCATATTTTTTTCTTGTGATCCATTTAGTCCTTTTGGATGTGTAATAACTCATTTGTCTGCTACAATGGAGTGTCACATTTGAAAAAAGTATACTAAGAAAATTTTGAGTGTCATATCATACCCCCTACGTTGGAGTGTCACATTTAAGAAAAGTACACTAATGAGTTTTTATTGTTTTTTGGAGTATTACATCATATCCATTACGTTGTCACATTTAAGAAAAGTACACTAAGGAGTTTTTAGTTTTTTTTAGAGTATCACATGTAGTTTTTTTAGAGTGTTGCATCATATCCATTACGTTGGAGTGTCACGTGTTACCACAACAAGAAAAAGCACTTTTGGCGACTAAATTTTTAGTCGCCAAAGGTCTGTTTTTAGTCGCCGAAAGTCGAAATTTTACTTTCCCCGATAAAATTTTTTAGTCGCCACATTTGTCGCGTATACGTGGTCGGTGTAGGTATTGGCGACTAATAATTTTTTAGTCGCCAAAATACAGGTCTTTAGCGACCAGAGTGTTAGTCGCCAATAGTGTTTTACACTTTTGAAAATCATACATTTACCGACTAATAATTTAGTCGCCGACTAAATGGCTTAGTCGCCAAAATAAAGACTTTTGGCGACTAATAATTTTAGTCGCCAAAGGTGTTTCCGTCGAAAAAAAAAACCCCACTTTTTTTGCTTTTTCTGAGTTTCGAACCGCGCCAACCGTCCCACATTCCAAACCATTTTGCAACACACTCCCTCCACTATGCCACTACAACATCACATGAATATATATGCAATATATATTATTTATATAGTACATTGACCGGTATTAATACAAAACAATATATATAAATATAATTATTTTAATTCAATATAATTTATGTAAAAAATAAATTATTTACTAAAAAAAAATTTAGGCCACTTTTGGTGACTAAATTAAATTTTTGGTCGCCAATTCTATCATTTTCGGCTACTAACTGTTATTTAGTCGCTAAAAAATTAAGTTCCGCCTAAAAATAAGCAGTTTTGGCGACTAAACCTGTTTTTAGTCGCCAAAAATGTCCCCTTTTGGCTACTAAACTGAATTTTGGTTGGCAATTGACTGTTTTTAGCTACTAATTTTTTTTTTGTAGCCAAAAAGCTTCACTTTCAGCGACCAAACAGTTTTTAGTCGGCAAAACACCTATAATCGGCGACGAAATTGTTTTTTAGTCGCCAAAACCATGACTTTTGGCTACTAAATCATTTTAGTCGCCAAAAACCGTGACTTTTGGCTACTAAACAACCTTTAGTCGCTAAAACCCCTACATTCGGCGACTAAACTGCCTTTTCGTCGCAAAAATCCTTATATTTGGCGACTAAACTCTTTTAGTCAGCAAAAGTGATCAATTTTGGCAACTAATTCCATTTTAGTCGCCAATTCTACTACTTTCAGCGACGAAAAATGCAGTTTTAGTCGCCAAAAGTGCTTTTTGTTGTAGTGTACATTTAGGAAAAAAATACACTAAAAAGTTTTTAGTTTTTTTTTTTTTTTTTTTTTTTTTTTTTTTTGAGTATCACACTACACCCGCCACATTGTCACATTTGAAAAAAAATACACTAAAGAATTTTTAGTTATAACATCATACTCCTTACGTCATCACATTTAGGAAAAGTACACTAAAGAGTTTTTAAATTTTTTTGGAGTGTCACACTATACCCGTTACATCGTCACATTTAAAAAAAATTACATTAAGGACTTTTTAGTTGTCACATCATACCCACTACGTCATCACATTTAGAAAAAAATACAATAAGGAGTTTTTAGTTTTTTTTGAAGTGTCACATCCAACTTGCCACGATGGAGTGTCACATATTACATTTGGAAAAATTACATTAAAGAGTTTTTAATTTTTTTAGAGTGTCACATGTCACATTTAAAAAAAAGTACACTAAGAAGTTTTTAATTTTTTTGGAGTGTCATTGTAACCATGGTTTTGAAAACCGGACCGGACCGGCCAGTTCGACCGGTTGAACCGTCGACCGGTTGGGGTTCCGGTCCGGAAATACCCCCTGAACCGGTCAAAGACGAAAACCGGTGTATTTAAGAGAAACCGGAAAAAACCGTGGTCGAACCGGCGAACCGGTCGACCCGGAGCCGGTTCCGTCGGTCTGACCGGCTCTTTTTTTTTTTTTTTGCAGTTTTTCTTTGTTTTTTTTTTCTTTTCTTTCTTTCTTTCTTATTTTATATATATATATAAAATATAAGAATATAAGAAAATTTTAATTTGAAACTCTTTTTCAAGGGTCTCCTCTTGTGAGGAATCCCATTAAGAGTTTGATGAAATTATTGTGAAAGTCTTCATCTATTTATAAGAAAAAAACTCTTTCAAAAAAACTCAAGAAATCCATGTGGGATTCAATTAAATGTATTGGAGGGAATATTGAAATTTTGATATCCCTCCAAAAATTTTGCTCTCCTTTCAATCAAATTATTTGAATTAAAATCATATGGAGGGAATATTAAATATTTGATTTCATCTTCCAAAATTGAAATTAATAATATTTTAAAATATATTATTATATTTTTCAATAAAAAAATATTAGGACAAATATTTAAGATAATTTAATATTTTTAATATTTTAATTTATAATTTTATTACTTATATTTTAATTTAAATATAATTTAAATATATTTATTACGTCACGGTTCGATTCCGGTTCAACCCGACGGTTGAACCGGTGACCCGTCCACCCGATCCCTTTTCCGGTTCGACCACCGGTCCGGTTTTTAAAACATTGACTGTAACATTGCCCCGGGCGTCTTTGTGCGCGCTAAATAGTTCAGACCTTTGATCTTTTTGATCTAGTCATATGAGTGTAATGTGAAACATAGATGAGAGTCCAAATCCGAAACTTTTATAGAAAATCTATTTTACTGCAAAACCTTTGTTAGAAATGGATTGCATCACCAGATCTTAAAGTCGCCACTAAATATTTTGAAAAATTAGGAAACCCGTGACTCGTATCAAGACCACTGTTCATCGTATCGAAATATGTCTCGGTTTGGAACCTTAGGTATGAGAGAGAAATGTCATTAATTGAGCACCCCTGCTCACCCGATCAAAAGATCGGCCTCTACTAAACTATGATATGAGTTTTATTTACTTTATACCATATTTTGCTTATTTAATAAATCCTAAAAATTACTGTGTGAAGCATACAAGTATAGACTATGTCATTTATTTTGGAACAATTTGATTTCATATATTTTGAAAGAGTTTTGAAGATGTACAACTCAAAGAAATTGAGTTTACAAACATGAAAATCGACATCATTCTAAATTAAGCGACACGATCTCCATCCACAGGCATGCATACAGTTATATGAAGTAAGCAAGTAACATTATGGTAGGATACTAAACATAGCAAGAAAAATACATACAAACGAGATGCTAAAAAATATAAACTTACATGTTTACCGACGTCCTGCGAACAACTACAAAACAAAGTTAGCGAAATATGCATGATCTTATATACAAAATCCTAATGCAATTCACACACGAGATGCTACCAAAGATTCGGTTTCTAAGATATGACATGTGAATCATCTCAAGAACATAAAGTAGCGCACATAATCACATAGGAATTGATTAAATCCATGAATGCAAACTTAGCCGAATCAAGATGTATGAAATATAAATGCAAAGCATGGATTTGATGAAAAAAAAAATATGATGCTTATGCACAAATAAGGAAAGCAAGTATAAGAATAGGGTAGAAAGAAGCAGGGAAGGAAATTATTACAATACTTGAATAGATAATTACAAACCAAATGAGAGTGGGAGAAGAAAAGTATTACAACAAAATAAAAATCTCACAAAGCACTCAAATAAAAAAAAAACAAAATAGAAACTTCATGTGTCTTCAGGATTGTCGGAAACTAGTATGCTCAACACCAGAAGACTACTCCGTTTTGCCCAAAAGAAACTAACTGACCGGCCGGTCAACTAGGCCTAACAAAACCAGTCTTGTTGCAAAACTGAAAAAATGAACAAACAAGGAATATGCATGTGGCTCAACTACCCACTTTCGATAAATTACAACAAAACTAATATGAAACTAAAGTAAGAAAATAAATATAAGATAGAAAGTTCAAGAAAATGAGTAGGAGATAGAAAATGCAAGAAAATGAAAGAATTGAAAACTAACCGCTTTCGGTTAGATTACAACCAAACAATATGAAACAAAAGCAAGAAAATGAATTTGAAATAGAAATGAAAGAATTGAAAATTTACCTTCCAAAGAAAGAGTGGACTTCTTGATTTCCAAACTTCCTCTTGATCACCCTCAATGTTGTGAATTATGATCTTAATTCTCAATTCAAGAGCTTGGAATTTGAGCTTAGAATGATGGTTTTGGACAAGTGTATGATCACTCTTTAATCTTCTTCAATTTAGCAAGGCTACTCTCTCTTTGATCAAAGCTTGAGGACTCGGTTCTTGAGTGGTTTTTGCAAGGGAAGACGAGATATGTTGTATAGCTTGAGAAAATGAAAGTTCTCAACTAATACTTAGTTTTGGCTAACTTTTGAACTCAAAGCTTAAACTCTCTTCTTCTCTATCTCTAGCCTTTGCTACTCAATCTATCCTCCTCATCCTCTTAACAATCTAATGTATACATATAGGCAATGCAAGTGGAGGAATAGTGGAAGACAAGAATGGAGCATTAATGAAGATAATGATGCAAATGGAGCACTAATTAAGCACTAATGGAGCTAATGGAAGACAAAAGTGGAGCATTACCTTCACTGGATTAAGCATTACACAATGAAGGATGAATATACATGCATTCAATGCATAATGTACCAGAAAAATAGATTGTGAAGTGCCCCACTCAAACCAACACAAAAACTGGGCGACTCTGTCTCTGGGGCAATCGATCGGCTAGAGAGGATATTGCCCATTTCGCTTCGGTTCACTCCAGCTTTGCTTTGGTGCCCGACGGGACATAAACACTTGGCCAAAATAGGCATAGGGTGGAGAGTAAAGCTCAAATTCCATATTTTTTTTACTGAGAATTTTGCAAGACACATTCTGATTTTCATTATTGGGTAATCAAAAGAAAGCGCCAAGTCTTAAGGCTAGTCAAAATGAGGTGTCTACAGTCACATCATACTTGCTACGTTGGAGTGTCACATCATATCTATCATATTAATAAAAGGGTATAGTTGTCCACCAAAATACTTTTAAAATAAAAAATAGGACTGTACAGAACGAAACTTTCCACTAATAAGACTCAACAGATCAGTAGAAAAAATTTGGGACTAATTCGAGTACTTGTTTATGAGATGAGATTTATTAGTAAATATCCCAAATTTAAAACCCATTATCTAAGATTTATTTTTGAAAAAACTTAGGCCATGTTTGGTTTGTGTTTTTGAAACAATTTTTTGACTTAAAAAAAAAATAATTTAACAAAAATAAATATCAAAAGAATATTTTTAAATTTTTAAAAATTATTTTCACCCTAAAAAAATAAAACTATATAAAAATGATAAGTGCTTTTAATTTTTTTATGAAACTAATCTTTAGTGTAAAAAAAAAAAAAAAATTGAAAAAACACTACAAAAAATTAAGGTTTTAGAGACCAAAATTTAGGGACAAAATTATTTTTTATGAACCAAATAATTTTATTGCGAAAATTGTCGTCATTATATTTTTAGCAACAAAAATTGGACATTAATGATGAATTATTATCCTTTTGGGACTAAATTTTTTGTCTCAAAAAGTAAATCATTTTGAGACAAATTATTTTGTCCCTAAAAGTCTATTCATTAATGACATTTTCAAAATTTGGTCGCTAAAAGCCTTGTTTTTGATTTTTCGGGACGACCTTTTAGCGATTATCCTCATGACGATGGAAATTGGTCCCTAATGCTGTGTTTGGTTGATGGATTTGGGGAGGGATTTGGAAAGAGAAAGAGAAAAGGTGTGTGAAACTAGGTGAAATATAAGTATCTTTTATTCACATTTCACCTTCATTTTTCATTTCTCTTTTCAAATCCCTCCTTAAATTCCCCAACCAAATACAGCATAAATGTCTTTTGCAACAAAATTTTCACTTTTAAAGACCAAAATATTTGATCTCTAAAATTCTTATATATTGTAGTGCAAGTTTCTAAATACCAAACTAAATACGGCCTCAGTGATAAAATTCTGAATCCCCTCAACAATATAAATTCATAATGGATGAATTTCTAGTCTAGTCTAATTTCTAATGTTATATCCTTTGAATTTTTATTTCAAAGATTTAGGTTATTGTCATTGTCAATGGCCACGAAGGCTCTATTTGTGAGATTCCACTTTCAACACAAAGTGGAAGGATGTTATAAATCAAGACCTAATATGGCTGTTCAAAATGATCACCAAGTGGGCAGGCAACAACACGTGGGTTGAAAAATCAATTCTTTTAGTTCCTTTGTGTTACACAATAAAAATAATAACACAGTTTAGAGCACTCATTACTCAAGATTTCAAAAAAAAAAAAAAAAAAAAAAAAAAAAAGAAAAAAAAGGAAGAACGCTTGATATCAACTATTAATAATAAAATATATGGAGGATTTGGTGATAGACTTCTCACTGTCTAACTTATCCTTTAAAAGGACAAGAATTATATGGATCATTCCAAAATTCATATAATTCCCTCGTGTATATATATATATATATGTATATTAGATCTGTTATCTCATCTCAATCTCTCATCTCTATGTCTTGCTCTCTTACCACTGTTGCTTTCCACTGGCACTGCCACCGCTCTCCATCGGTGCCACCGCTGCTCACTATGGAACACTTTTTCTACTGTGCTCATTGCCGCCGTCGCTTGTCACATCTATAACCTTAGGTCTGAGATCATTTACAGTCATTGTCGCTGGAAAATGACCATTCGCGATAGTTCACAAACCTCAAATCTGAGACTCTTCACTCTCTCTCTCTCTCTCTCTCTCTCTCTCTCTCTCTATTTCATTGTAATATCTCGATTTCTCATTTTTTTAATTATCAAATCTAAGTTCATTTATCTCAAATCTAAAGCTATTGATCTCAAATATGAGTTCGTAAGTATCAAATTTGAGATGGTGGTGGTTTGACGGTAAAAATGGTGGTCGCCAGCTGAAGGTGAAGATAAGCGACGCCGGCAGATGATGAAGATGGTAGAGGTGATGAACAACTATCATGTTGGTGAAGAGAGAAAGTACTGTAAAAGAAAGAGAAAAAAAAGAGTGTATAATGATCAAATAAAATATTAAACTTTGCAACTATGAGGGATTTTTGGAAGTACTAATTTTTTTATTTATTTTTTTTATTTTTTTATTTAACAAGAAAAGGAA
The DNA here is from genome assembly GCA_030407325.1 of Camellia japonica. Lineage (NCBI taxonomy): Eukaryota > Viridiplantae > Streptophyta > Magnoliopsida > Ericales > Theaceae > Camellia > Camellia japonica. The sequence continues at coordinate 115,371,214 of JAPPVO010000036.1, read as the reverse complement.
ACTAGGAGGGGTTTATGGCCAAATTTCTTATAAAATGATTATTTCTTAGTCTCCTTATAAAATGATTATTCTCTTATATAATGATGAATGGTGGAAAAATACTAATGATAATGGGAGATGACGAGTAGCAGGCTAGCAAACAATGACTAGTAATTAAGGAAATATTTTGTTAACGTTTAAAATAATCAAATTTATAATTTTAGATGGAATTAATATACTTTTTAAAATATAGAATAATTTATGTTTTGATTTACACACTTTGGAAGAGTGAAGGAAATTTCATTTTGCCAGTAACTGGTCGGAACATGGAAGCTCACTTTGGATTGTGTTTTAAAATTGACTATTTTAATTGATGTTTTATAATAAATAAATAAAAAATATTTAATTTTTTTATAATGACTTTTTAATATTTTAATTATTTTAATTTATTGTCAAAATAACGCTTTTATATATACTCGAAGATCTTATTTAGTCAAAGGAGCAATGACTGGTGTGTGCAAAATGCAGAGACGGACACGGTACAACTCATTTTGCAACCCCTAAAGAGCAATTCTAAGGCCGTTAGGTAAAATGCCTTTTTATTATAGAAAAGTACCCTTTATTTTGCTTAACTAATTTAGTTAGTGTATATTTCAATTATACTCTTCATTTTAGTTAACCAATCAAATTAACTTAACTAACTTTTAAAAGATAAATATTATAAAGATAAATAAAAATACAATCATTTTTGTGACACGTTGCATGTACACTTGGTGTTGCTGTGGTCACTAACGTGACATTTATAAATATTTATTTTTTAAAATATATTATTAAATTAATTTTTTAAACAATATGTTTACACGATCATATTTTTTTAACGATAATATTTTCAAATGATCATGAGCTAGAGAAAAGAATAAACAACAAATATGAAGCTAGTAGAGATGCAATAAAGATTGAGACACTAAGTAGATATGGACAAAATTGCAGAAAGGCCTTTGATCTAGCAATGGATACTGGCTACTTGTGGAGAGTCAAAATGAAATCGGCAAAATGCCTCTTGAGATGAAGAGCCCTTTGGAGGAAGAGATGGGGTGGCACAGCATCCACTGTTGTATAGTCATATGGGTTTATTTTAGAGTCCATTTCGATAATCTAAACCGTTCATTTTATAGAGCACATCGAATAGAATATACCTGCAAATAATCAAGTTGATCAAAGATCGTTAACCCTTTCATCTAATTACATTTGTATTCCATTTTATATTTCAAATTACAGTTGTTATTTATTTTTGTAAATACATATGCAATTTGATGTAATGGTTAACAATGTCTGATCAACTTAATTTTTTGCAGGTATGTTATACTCGATGTACTTTAAAAAGTGAATGGTTTGGATAATCGAAACGGGCCTCGAAATAGGACAATATGGCTCACAATAATGGCTGATGTGCCTCTCGCACAACAGGCAAAAGTACTCATAGTCATCTTGCATCCTCTCCCAGAAATGCTCTAATACATCAAATAGTCCATAATATTATCCAGTTCTATTTACTAGTGAGGCAAGATTGATGTGTTTGAGTTGTAATTACCTTTGAATCATGTTAGTATATCATGTTTTTGAGTTATGTTTGCATGAAATTGAGCTTGGAAATGAATATGGAAGATCACACTTTGATCCATTTTCAGACTGGACTGAATTGGCTAGAACCACACGTGCGGCTGAGAGTCCCGCACATGCGGAACACAGGGTTGATCAGGGGCTCGCACACTACTTTAATTGCACGAGCGGCCATAGGGGCAGCACCTTCCGTACGTGCAGCAAGGGCATCCACACGTGTAGAAAATAAGGGGAAAACCTATATTTTTCTGTTAACTTCCCCGACCCACTAAATTCGTTTACGAGCATGTTCTGACCCTCTACAATGCCTAAAGATGAATGGAAAATGAAAGAAACATAAAATGAATTAATGAATGAAAGTGTACGAATTGAAATGAATGATTTATCGAATATGTGTGTGAAATGTTTGTGTAGGTCATGTGCTGGAGGAAACGCCGTTATAGCTTGCTTTTCGTGCTTCTTTCGGATACGACCAGCCCTATAGTTCGGACTCCCGTGGTTCTGAATCTGAATTCACAAGTGCAATGTGAAATAGATAAACACAAAAGAGTCCACATCCGGCAAATCTTTTGGAAAATCGATTTTGAATAAAAAATGCCAAAAATGGACTATTTTGCCAGATTACGGAGTCGCCACCTAAATATTTTTGAGAAATTTAGGAAACTCGAGACTCGTGCCAAAGGCCATTAGTCCGTCATCACCAAAGTGTCTTGGTTCGGGAACTTAGATACAAGAGGGGAAGGTCATGAATTGAGCACCACACTCGTCCGATCAAAGATCGGCCTCTACTATTCATGATGTGATTCTTATTTACAATATATGCTCTTGTTTCGATTATTAGGCTAACGTTACTATGTGTTGCACATAAGTATAGACTAATTTGCAAAAATTGGAACATTTTGATTTCATGTTTGTTTTCAATTTAGTTTGAAGACGTACCACTTGAAAAAAAGTAATCTCATATGTACATTTGATCAAATCATTCCAATTTAAGTAATTAGCCTTCATCCACAGGCATTCAAGAGTTATATTACTTAAGCACTTAGCCTCATAGTAATTATGCTTGACATGGCAACACTAATACTCATGCAATATGCTAAAGCAATAAGTGCGGACCTAGTACTCCAAGGCAAGCCAAAAAGAGATAAAATAGTTAGGAAAAATGCATGATCCTAATGATGCAAAATGACTAATGCAAAACATGCAAAAATGCAATTAAGAGGTTCGGTTGTATAAAATGTCATGTGAATCACTTTGATAGCATGCAGTGGCGCACGTATTCAAAGAAGTAATAAATGACAATGCCGTTAGAATGATGAACCAAACCTAATGCATGCAAGACGAATGAATGCAAATCATGAAAAATGCTAAAAGAAACATGATGTTCAATGCTATCCATCATAAGCAAGTAAATAAAAGGGAGAAAGACGTGGGGTTGGAAGACATACACATTATTACAAGTTTGCCATCGCGCAGGAGAGCTCAAATGAATAGCCTAGCTAAGCTAATTAACTAGTTATTAAAAACCAACCGAAATAAATTAACTACGCTAGCTAATTATTACAAATTGAAATTAACTAATTAATTACACTAACTAATTAGTTACAAATGAGAATTCACTAATTATTACACATGGGATCAACTAATTTAATTAACAAATTAACAACTAATTAAACTTGAGCGGGGTAGTGAATCGTGCATGGCAACGTGAACATCCTCCTGGAAACACTTCGGTTTTGCTGCCAGGACTGTTTTGCTTGCAGAAAAAACTCCTGTTTTGCCTCTGTTTCCGCTCTGCCTTGCAAGAAAACAACACTGCCTGTTGACACAAAAGTGGTTGGCCGACCAATAATGTAAATATGGCCCTGCTGCAATAGAAAATGAACAGAGTAGAAACAAGGTGTTCCCAGGGGATATTCATCCTCTCTGGCTCTCCCTATCATGAAATTGCTCAAAGAAGGGATATAATCGATTCACAAATCATCAACAATTGCAAAGTTGTTGCATGATGATCTATGGCTCTATTGGACAAAAGCTCAATGAGGGAAACCAAATGACCAACAAAACCTCCTCCCTATCATGAGATGGATCAAGGTAAACGATTGACATTTGACTCTCAAACCATTATCATCACTAATAAGTATGAAATGGCCTAAGACTCAATGGGTTCAACTAACATCCGGTTGAACCCCAAACCATATTATTACCTTATTCCATTTTAGCCCCAATTTTATTACTCCATTTTAATTACCTTTCCATTCATTAGTCAATTAAGTCCAATAATGAAGATTGAGTCTACTAATGGAGAGAGTATCAAACAAAGGGTTGTTTTGGGCATGAGAGAGATGTCATGCCGTTGGTAATGAACCTCCGAGGAGATTAAACAATTAAGCACAACGATCTTTATCTCAAGCTTAAACAACCAATCAGTTGAAACAACTCTCAAGGCAATGAAAATCCAAGAAATGAGAGAGATGTAATGGTGATTAGAGATGAACATAAGTATGGAAAGCACAAAATAAATGCTATCAACTCAAATAGGTTGTTGTCTAAGGCCTAAAACACCAAACCTATGAGGACCATTACACTACAAGCGTATCAAACAAAGCATGAATGACATGAACAACTTAAAACAGTCCTAAAATAGGCTAAAACAATGCTAGAATTGAAGTCAAAAGAGCAAAAGAAGTAGGCTAAAATAATGAAGAATTTAAGCTAGTAAATAAGCCAAGGGAGGGGTGGCTAACCCATCTATTTTTGGGACTTCAAATCATGATTTTTAGTCTCTGAAAAAACTCTAAAATTCAGCGGTAAAAATTTCAAAAAAAGTTGATGAAATGAAGGGAAACACAAGGGCAAAAGCCTAGGAAGCAAGGCTCAAAGATGGGTGGTCCACTCCTCTACCTTTAATGGCTTTAAACCATAAGTTTCAGCCTAAAAATAAAGGTGAAAAATAGCCCTAAAACAACAATAAATATAGTAGATAAGTAAGGGAAACAAAGCTAGGAATTATACCTATTGAAGAGGAGTATTCGTTTTGAATTATAAACCACCAATTCACATCCTCAAGAGTTAGGATGCAAGCTTAAAAACCTCAGCAAAGAACCCTCTAAGTTTGGTTTAGAGAGTGTAGGTCTAGTAGGTAAGGTGCAAGAGAGAGATGGAGAGAAATGTAGAGAGAGAAATATTTTTTAAACTTTTGCTCCACAAAATTTTTCTGACCCTATATCATAAGAGAAGGTCATCTATATATAGAAATATATAAAAGACTCTCGGAAATATCCAAACAAATATGGCTGGTATGGTGCATGCATCTGTGGAGACAGCTGGCCAAAAAATATCTGGTTTTGCATAAGTGGCTAGCAGGCCACTAATAGGGGCCGGCCGTACACCATTAGTGGCCGGCCGGCTACTAGTGGGCCTGCAGGTCTTAGATGGCCAGGCTTGAAAAGCTGCCATTTTGGTCTTAAAAAATGGTGCAAAGTTGGCATGTTTCTGAGGCTCAAAGCTGAGGCTTCCTGCTGAGGAATTCGAGCATTTGACAAGCATATACAAATTCATCATCGGGTGATCACTCAGTGGCACCCAAGTTGTAAGGGCAGTAAAAAATGGGGTGTCTACAATTGCCCTTCTTCGACAGAGCTCGAAGTCTAGAGACGACCCATTTTGACAAGGCCGTAAGACTTGGCAAAGCAAACAAGACATAAATTAAATTGGTTAAGCCCAAAAGCTGCCTAGGTATTCCTTTGCAAGGAATGAAACCATCGTAGTTTAGGAGCAAGATGCAAATGATATGCACCGACACAGTAAATGCAGTTGAAAGCTGGACTTACACACTTTGTGAAGCCGGTTTTTTGAAATTCCATGATCATGAAAGGCAATGGAAAAGACCGTAGTGAACATGTATGATAGATGCACAAAGTGAGCAGGTGCGATAGATGCACAAAGTGAACGGGTACGATAGATGCATAAAGTGAACAGATGCGATAGATGCACAAAGTGAATAGGTGCGATAGATGCACAAAGTGAACAAGTGCGATAGATGCACAAAGTGAACAAGTGCGATAGATGCACAAAGTGAACATGTGCGATAGATGCACAAAGTGAACAGGTGCGATAGCTACACAAAGTGAACAAGTGTGATAGGTGCACAAAGTGAACAAGTGCGATAGATGTACAAAGTGATGTTTTAAAAAGCACCGCACATGCACACGACAGGAGGCAGCGTAATTAAAAATCAGTACGATGACAATTCAAGTTCCATGCAACATAAGACGACAATAATAAGGTGCTGCGCATGTTCTATGCAACACAAGACGACAATAAGATGTCATGCACATTTTATGCAAGATAGTCGAAAGCAAAAGTGTTTCTATGCAAGATAATGAGTATGCAAATTCTAGGCAAGATAAAAGATAATATGCAAATTCTAGGCAAGGGATTTGAAAGCATGTTCAGTGCATACATGATAAGCATATGAATCACGATGCAATGTGCACATGCAACGTAGGAGGCTTTGCAAAATGCTCAAAAGGATGCCACTTGTTCATATTTGAAAGTAGGGCACGTTCGCGCGCCGGGGTACAACGGGCCTTGGAATGGCATAACCAGAACGCAAGTTCGAGATCCTCGGAAATCAAATCTACTTCAAATACCTCAATCCTTCTTCGCAGACCCAGAAAAGGACCTCCCATACACTGAGGACCACAAAACCAGCACTGGGCCAAAAAAATGGCCGGCTGGCCACTAATGTAATTCCGGGGCAGTTTTGACATTTTGCCTCGGTTCTTCATTAAATACACATCCAAACCTCATTTCTTTACACACCCAAGTTCAATTTCATCCTCCCTCTCTTTGTAGGTGCTTCGTGTCTCTAGATTTGTGCTTTGTACGCACTTTCCAATGCCCCACGCAAACATTTTTCATAAACCCCCTTTGATCCTCTATACTTTGAACCGATCAAAATTTGTTTTCATTGATTTTTTCGGGTTTTGGTTACTTTGGGCTTGTTTCCCTCAGGTTCTTCTTGGGTTTTGTGAACTTTTCTGGGTTTTGACTTTTTCTCTTATTTTCTCTCTCCTAGGGTTGACTTTTTCCAAGTTTTCCCTCTTTTCCCTCATTTTCCCCATTTTTCATCAATTTTCACCCCACTTTCCAGATGGTTGATGATCTTCCACATGATGACGCCCCTCTCGAGGTTCTACCTATACTTCCACCCCTTGCAGAGGTTGAGGAATCGGCGGTCGCTGGGGCCGACAAGGCGACAGAGGACATTGTCGCCCATTTTGAGACAGAGTTTGCTGCAAGGCTTGAGCTTGTGTTACTTCCATTGAGGATGAGGCCCTTTGATCCGGCCACTTACGAACCCGCACGCACATGATGGCACCTGAAGGCATGATGCGCTTTGATGATTTACACGATGGCGCGCCGGAGGATACTTTACTAAGGGAGTCGGACTCCCATCTCTCATACGGCGCTATTGAGCTATAAACTTTACTTTCATGCACTTGCATCTGACTATCTTCTAACCATTTTAACACTGCCTTTATCTGTCTAACTTGTATTATTGTCTTTCATCTGATTCATTCTTTTTTTGCCACACGAGGACTCTCGCTCCTATAGGGGTTATGAGACATTGACTGCTAGGGACTGGTACTATGAGCTTCTTGCCCAGGTTCGTGAGTTGGTTGATAAGGCGGGCTTTGGCCTTTTTTACACCGAGCTCCCATGGCATATGGCTAGCTGGGCCCTACTCGGAGTGCTGGTGGAGAGGTGGTGGGATACCACCAACTCCTTCCACTTCTTTTCCACCAGGAAAATGACGATGACTCCCTATGATTTCTCCATGATCACTGGTTTGAGAGTAGGGGTGATTCGATCTCTTTCGACATGGACATGAGCCAGTGGGAGGTGGCCTAGATCTACCTGCTCGGAGCGAGCCCGCCTCTATCCAGGCCAACTATGGTCAGATATAGCTAGTTTCTTGAGCGTTTTTGTGGGAGTCAGCTTGAGACACAGGAGGAGATAGAGCAATACACCCAGGGCTTTTTGATATACCTTCTCGGTACCACCTTGTTCGCGAATAGGTGGAATATCGTGGGTTTGTACTTGTTGAGTGCACTTATGACCCTGCCTCGGGTCCGATTTTACGACTGGGGTAAAGTTGGCCTCGCCACACTCTACGGTTACATGAGCTCCAGTTTACGCATGAGGGAGAAAAAGGTCGGAGGCTACCAGAAAGCTTGGTGTAGATACCCCATTTTTGACCGACCTTAAGACTCAGACGTCATCAATTGAGCGCTTGGTGATTGTACATGTTGTGCTCGTTCTGAGGTTTCGGAGTTTTTGGCTAAGAGCCTTGCCTCCGGGCCCTTGAACTCTTTGTGCTTTGGCTCGGTTTGTGGACCGAATCTTGTTTTCTCTTCTCGGAGGGAGGGAGAGGTCTTGTAGACCATCTCTTTGTGGTCGTAGACCACTTTTCCCGTTTGGAGACTAGTTTCTGATTTTTGGAGCCTTCGGCCGTGTGCCTTGTCTCGGGACCGCTTAACGTTCTCCGTTTGGTGTGATTTTTGAACCATGCCTTGTTGCCTTTGCCTAGAGGAACATTGTGGGCCGGGAGACCACTTTTGTGGTCGTATACCACTTTTGATGCCCGTAGACTAGTTTTCGAGGCTTTCGGCCGCGTGCTTTGCCTCCCGATCTCTCGTCTTGCATCCATTTTGGTTTGTTTTTGGTACAAACCTTGTTTTCCTTATTTGGAAGGTGGTATAAGGGTGGAAGACTATTTTTTCCCCTTGGAGACCACTTTTCCTCTTGCCAGCCAGTTTTCTGGTCGGATAACTGGCTTTCTTGGTCTTTGGGCCACCTTTTCTGGTCGGCCACCATACCACCACTTTTCTTTCAGTGTGTAGACTTCTCCCACCTATGGCCAACCAGTTTTTGTTCTGGGAGACCACTTGAAGTGGTCGGCCGACCACTTGACCACTTTAAGTAGCTGGCTGACCACTTCAAGTGGTCGGCTGCTTTTTGTCACATTTTTGGAGATATTTTCCTCCACAGCTGGAGGGCACTGAAGCCATCCTCCATACACGTGTATGGAGGGATGGCCTTGAGCCTTAGCTTCTTGAAGAAGCTTTAGCTTTTGTTCTCTATAAGAGGGAGGCTCCTCCTCCCTCCTCTAGGTTCAGAAAAATTGGCTTGAGAGTTATACATATAGCTTTGTCTCTATGTTGCTCTTTTTCTTCATTTTTGTACCTTAAAGTGTCATTTTGTCTTACTTTAACACACAAACACACACTCAAACACCATCCTTTTGTTGCTGAGGTGGTTAGGAGCTAGTTTTGGTGTTCTTGGGTTGGTTTGAGCTTGAAAAACCTACTGGAGTTAAAGCTTTAAAGGTGGTCTTCAAGGGTGAGTTTCTAACCCTTAAATCCCCCATTTTTGCTTAAGCTTTTAGCCTTATTTGCATGCTGTTTTAGGCTTGACTTTAAACTACAAAAAGTTCTATTTTATAGTCATTGTGAAGTTTGTTTAAGGTCACTTTTGTATTTGGGGTTGTCTACCCCCTCTTAGGCCTTGTTAGGCCTTGTTTTGAGCCATCCCTCTAGGCTCTTGTTGTAGCCTTTGCATGACCTTTCTACCACTGAAATCCAGAGGATTTTCAGTGGTGGAAAGGTAGTTTTGGGGTCCCTAATAGGAGAGGGTCATCCCCTCTCCTTGTATTTTGAATACTTGTCTTGAATGCCTCATGTTTGAGCATGTTTACTAAGCTTGTGTTAGCTTGTTCTTAGCATGTATTTGGGACTATTTCAGCATGCCTCAGATATTTTTTGACTTGGTTTGGTCATTCCATGCATGCCTTATACACTTGTAGTGTAAATCTTGCAAACTAGCTTTGTGTACCTCATGTTTGAGCTTGTCTTTCTAGCTAGTTTTGGGGCCATCTCAGTAGGTTTTTGGTGTTATTCTAACATACCTTAGATCTGTTTTGGGTTGGTTTCATTGGCTCTTGTATGCCTTATGCACTTGTAGTGTAAATTTCATAAACTAGTCTTGTATGCTTCATGAAGTAGCATGTCTTTCTAGCTTACGTTGAGTTCATTTCAGCATGTTTTTGGTGATGTTTTGCCATGTCATACCTCTGTTAGGGTTTGGTTTGGTCACCTCTTGCATGCTCCATGCACTTGTAGTGTATTTCCATGAATTAGCCTAACATGCATCATGCTTTAACATGTCATTCTAGCATGCTTTTGACTTAACTTCAAGAAGCTTTTGTCCATGTTTTAGCATGATCTAGCTCTGATTTTGGTTGTTTTGGTCATGCATGCCATGCTTTGTATAGCTATAGTGCATTTTAGCTTGTTAGCTTTGTGCATCGGGTCCACTAGCATGCATTACTTAGCCTATTTGAATGATTTGGCATCATTTCATATATGATTTCAGTCCATGTTTCATGGTCATGCACTTGCATTTATCATCCATTCAATGCGTTAGAGGGTTTGCCCCTTTATGCCTTAACATGAATTAGTGCGTATGCCTTCGTGCCTAAGCTTGTAAGCTATCATTTCAATGTGTTTTTGGGGTTATCTTGCCATGATATAACTCTGATTTTTTCTGGTTAAGTCATCCCATGCTTGGTCTTGGTAGGTGTAGTGTAAACCACCTTATTTGCCTTGCATTCACCATGTCTTATGCCCTTCATGCTAGCTTATTTTGGCTTCCTTCCTTGCATGTTTTAGACTCATTTTGACATGTTCTAGGACTATTTTGGGTTGCCTTAATCACATGCTTCAAGTTTTGCATAGTTGTAGTACAAGTGCCTATGCTAGCTTCAAGCTTCTGGCACCATAGCATGCTTCATTTGTGTTGTGTACATGATTTGGCATCTTCTAGCATGTTATTTCAAAGCGTGTAGTATTGCCATGTTCCCACTTCATTCACCCTTTGAGTGCCTCTAAGGGTTGTGCATTTATTGCCTTGTTTATGGCCTAGCTTGTATGCTTGCATGCCTAGGTCTTTGAGCCTTTATCTCAGCATGTTTTGGTCTTTGTTTAGACCTATTTGAGCTCTGTCCATGATTGGTTCAATCATTTGTGCCATGTATTGCATGCCCCTTGTGTAGTCCCTTTAATGGCTCTGTGCCTTAGGTCCTCTTGCATGCTTTACTTGTGTTGTTTGAATGATTTGGCATCATTTCACACTTGATTTCAGAGCTTTTAGTGTTGTCACACTTCCATGTTTATCGCTACTTCATCATGCTTGAGAGTTGTGTTCTTAGGCCTAGTTGATAGGCCATTGCATTATGCATGCTTGCCTTGCCTTTTTGTGCCTTTGTTTCATCATTATGGCGACTGATTTGGGTAGGGCTGAGGTCTGTCCATTTTGGTTTAAGTCCATTGAGCATTGTGTATGCCATGTTACATCGCGTTGTGCATGTTATGTTGTTGTTTGCATTGAGTATGCCATGATCATATTGCATTGAGTATGCCACGATCATATTGCATTGAGTATGCCATGATAGTCATTGCATTGAGTATGCCATATTGTTCATTGCATTTGTGTATGCTATGTTCATTTGCATTGTGCATGCTAGTTGTTGTTCATATTGTTGCATGCTTATGTTGTCTTGCATTGAATATGCATGCATTAGCATTGTGCATTGTGCGTGCCATTAGCCTTGTTAGGTTGTTCATGTTGCATTCCATGTTTGCATGCTTAAGTCATATTGCATATTTGCATGCTTATGTTGCATTGCATTTTTGCATACTCCATGTTACATAGCATTGTGATGCCATGTTATGTGTTGCATTGTGTTTGGAATAGGTGTTAGTCCAAACACGGGAAACGAGGGACGTTTCATACTTGAAATGATGAAACGTGCCTCAATTCTCGGTCGCCGACGCTCTTGATCATACATGATAGAGTTTTAGGCCTTATGTGTTTATATGTGCATTCATTTTCATATTAAATTGTGCAACTTCGCCTCTCGGCCATCATGCATTGAAATGCGCGATGGATAGCTCGAGGGTCGAGAACCACACTCCCTTGAGCTTATGAAATGATAGGGAGGGTGGTTGTGCACACATATCTTGCAAATACATTGCCATGCCCTTTTTTGCTCTCTGTTGCAGAAAACTGGAGTTTGGCAGCAACAACTGGTCGGCCAGCCAGAAAAACTAGCTGGCCGACCACTTTTTCTGGTTCACAATAGCAAAAAGTGGTCGGCCAGTGGCTGGAGAGAGCAACAACTAGTCGGCCACCCTCCCACAGGTTCCCATGGTGGAGTTTCAGCTTTCTGGAGCTTGGTGCAAAGTTTTGAGGACAATTGCAAACAGAGGCAAGTTGGGGCATCGCGTTGGATTTCCGAACGAGGCGACTGAGCATGCATCCAGTCTTCTTCCTTTGAGAACCTCCTGTTTTACTGCTTTATTTAGCTTCTTTACTTAGCTAGATTAGGCATTCATTTTGTACTTTAATAGTTAATGCGTTTAGCTATTTCAATTTGTTTTGTAATAATTAGTTAACTAGTATTAGTTGATTAGTTTGTTTTGTAATAATTAGTTTAATTAGTTTAGATTAGCCAGTTAGCTTCTTATTCGGTCCCTCCGTCGAGAGGGCGCAATGTTGTAATAAGCGTGCATGTGTGTGATGCATGTCTTCCAACCCCCATTTCTTTCTCCCTTTTACTTAACCGCTTATGATGGTTAGTTTTAGGGCATATTTTGTTTAGCATACCTTATGCTCGCATGCGTGCATCCATTCATCTGTCTTGCATGCACCGGGCTCGGCGCATCATACTAATTGCATTGTATTTCAATACATTTACTTGAATATGTGTTCAAACAGCATGTTATCAAGTTGCATCTCACATGACATCTTAAAATAGCCGAGCCTATCTAAGTTGCATTTTTTTTCGCATGTGTTGCATTAGTCATCTTAACATGAACTAGGATCATGCATGATTTCTAACTAGTTCTCTGTTTTGGCTCGCAGTACACTGTGAGTGTTTACACTTTAGCATACTGCATGTGTGTTAATATTGCCATGTTAGCATGCTTGCCATGAGGCTAATTGCTTATTTGTTATAACTGCCTGAATGCCTGTGGGTGAATGTTGGATTGCTTGAATTGGAACAATTCATCAACTCCTTGTTTTAGCCTACTTACGAGTAGCAAACTTTAAACCATTTTCAAACAAAGGAACATGCAATGTTTTGTTCCAACTTAGGCGATCTAGTCTATACTTGTATACTGTGCACATCACATAATAATTCTAGGTTAATAACCGGAATAAGAACACATGTGTTTTCAAAAACAAAATATCATGCTTAGTAAAGGCCGATCTTTTGATCGGGCGAGCGGGGGTGCTCATTGCATGACCTTCCCCTCTCGTACCCAAGTTCCCGAGCCGAGGCAACTTTGGTGATGACAGACACGTGGCCTTAGGCACGAGTCAGGGTTTCCTAAATTTCCCCCAAAATAAAATATTTAGGCGGCGACTCTGTATCTGGCAAAGCAATCCATGTTTGGCACTTATTTCTAAAAATCAGTTTTCCAAAACGATTTGCCAGATTTGGACTCTTTGGTGATTTATCGGTCTCACATTGCACTTTGTGAGATTAGATTCAGAACCGTGACATTGAGTCCGAACTGTAGTAGCTAGAGAAACAAACGAATTCCACGCCTTTCGCAGTGCGGAGCTCGGGAGTCCTCGGGGCGCGTCTACACTTGGGAGGTATACACTGTGTTTTCAACTCGGTTTGTTACTTTTGGTTTCTACTTTGCATTTTCTTTTTTTATATCTGTTCTTGTATTGTGCTTTCTACTCTGCACTTTCTGTTTGACATTTGTTCTTGCATTGTGCTTTTTGCTCTGCACTTTTTGTTTGATAGCTGTTCATGTGTATTGGTTCACATTGTTGATCTTTTCTTGCAGCTATGGGTTTACGCCTATTTCCTGGCCCTTGCCTCAGAGCCGATGGATGAGATTCCTCCAGCAGTGCCTTACTCACGACGATATGACGGCCGGCACTGGTGCCGGAGCCGCGAGGACAAGACATTTGCCTTCTACCATAGATACTTCGATACGGTGGTTGCCTGCGAAGTAATCCGAAACTCACAGCTATTTCTACTTGATTCCCATTGCTATCGTTCTGATTCATATTCTGACAATTGACAACAACTAACAACTTGTGCATTCTCTATTTGCAGATCATCTGGTAGCCTTGGGCGACGATGCTAACTAGAGTCAAGGACCAATACGCCGGGGCTTGGGGCGCATCCTAGAACCAGATCTTACTAGAGAGCCCATTCGGCTGGGCCCGGTTCATGGAAGAGTGATTTGTCCGCCAGACTTTGGGCTTGTCTACCGTAGTTGTTCCTATGCCACCCCCAGCATCCATGAGGATAGCTGATAGCCTCCCAGCTGAGGCGATTATTCAGTATATGGTGGGGCTGGACGCCGACTACTTCTGAGGGGACGGAGATTATACGACCTTCATCCGGACTCATCTTATGTCGCCCCTGACCAGAATTCACGCGGGCGATGCAGTAGATGCTCCTTTGGCTGGTGAGGCTATTCAGGAGGCCGAGGCCGATATTAGAGGGCCCCTTTCATTGTGCAGGCTGCCAGTTGGTCGGCAATTCCTACTATGCTTACATGCTGGCGGCCGACCGAGACAGCCTATCAGATTCCGATAGAGCCACCAGAGGCAAGGCAGAAATATGTCAGAGCCCCAGGCGCACCTTAGGTATGAACCATGCTTTACAACTTGCATCCCGTACTTTCCCTCTTTCAGATACTGATTATTCAAATTCACTTGCAGGCGCCCACGGAGTACATAGAGGGCCTCCTTCAACTGGTCGATTCTCTGGTCGGCATGGTGCGGAGGAGGGAGACACTACTTGGTCTCCACGGTATTCAGGTATATTTCCCTTCCTCTCGTGCATCACATTGCTTTCCCCACTACATTGACATGCCATACTCCCACTGGTAGACTGACATGCATTCACACCACTCCACACTGCACTGACACACTGTACTCATACTGTATTTGCTTTCAGTATCATACTCATACTGCATACTCTATTCTGCAACAATACACTGTATCTGATATGTTGATGCTTGTTTTTTAGATTCCACCTACATCGAGGGCACCAACAACAGTGGCAGCACTTGTGACACCTCCTCTAGCGGCAGGGAGGAGAGGTAGATAGGCCCCAGCATATAGCCAAGATGAGCGCCGAGATCGAGACAGAGGCAGGGGTGCTCAGGGTCAATCCTAGACAGAGGAGACTTCTTTTTCCTCAGAGCCGATTTTAAGTGACGATGATGCCGAGACCAGTGATACTGAGGAGGCTGTGAGCTGACCTTCTGAGTCGACTGAAAGCTGCGACGATGATGCTGGTTCAGGGTCTCAGAACAAGGAGGGCACCGAGACTGACTCTGAGTCAGGGAGCGGAGATGACGATATTGGCTCTGGCTCGGAGTCTGATTCTGATAGCGACATTGATGGAGACAGTGTCCCTAAGTCCCCTCCGAGGAAGAAGACGAAGCGGGCATCTTGAGCCTGAGGCGACTGACGTAGATTTTTGTAGTCTTTTGCTTAGCTTCTTTTATTTTGTAGCTTAGCACCTATATAGCTTCAGTTAGTTTTTACTTTTGCTTTTGAAAAGATTTGTACTCTCTTTTGTAAGAAAAAACTATGATCGGGGAAAAACCTCACAGTTTTATGAAAAGAGTTGTTGTTTTTGCATCATGAGCACCACATTTCCATAGAATAAAAATGGAATTGGCTTTGAAATCAAGAATGCTTGTATTGGAACAATGTTCTTAATCGGATAAGGAGCTGACCAACCACCAAAATACAAAATACAACTCGATAAACAAAGTAAAAATAACCATACACAGCTATTTACATTTGCTAAAACCTAAAGACTCAAAATAAGACCTTAGAACATGAAGACTAGAACAAAACGAAACTGCCAAAACTGCTAGGCCCATAAGTGGACGGCCGGCCACAAATAGTGTACGCCTAGCCACTTGTGGTGAGCCACCAGCTGGCTGACAGGTGGCTTCCACTCATAGCCCTATCTTTTACAAAAGGCCTTCCTTCGTGATTTCTTCTCCAGAACCTTGTTTTAGCTGTTGCTTTCTTTGAAAATAGAGATCTTTCTTGCCAAAAAGCTCACGGATTGCATAGCTACTTTGGATGGCACGGAAAAGGTAAAGTTTTGAGGTTTCGGCATAAACACGCTTTTTCCGTTGAGCGGTACTCCACTTTGTTTTCCGTTCTCTCATGTCACGGTCCAATGTTGGGACCCAATTACACATGTATTTAGCTTCGAAGCACAAGAAATGTGCCTGGCTCTGGAAGAGTTTCAAGCATTGATGGAATGTCGGCGTGACAAAGAAATCATGCCTCAGCCATGTTTTGGCCATACCCAAGCTTTAGGACGGATGTGTGGGCTTACTTTGCACAAAGCTTGATCTTTAGCTAATGATGTGGAGCTAGATATACCCAGCTTGATTCACCAATTTTTTGACATTGGAGATAGAAGCGACCCTCTCTGGCGAGGCTTTCAGCAATATGCCCTCTGTTTGTGTATGCTCGCGCATTTTCTTCTTGACCCTAGTTACAGCGAAGCCAACATTCGATTGATCGAAGTAGCCCAATGCCTAAAAGAGGGTAAGAGTTGCATTGGTTTGGCCTTGGCCGAAACTCTGCTAGGTCTAGACGTTTTTCATTGGCGAGAGACCACTCGGTTTGCAAGAAGCCCACTGCTTGTTTCCCGCCCTTTTCTTATTTATGTTTCTCACATCACTCGGCATTCATGCTTTCTTCACTTTTCTCTTAGTGCACATCTCTCTATTCTTTAATCTTTCTTATTTTTCATCCCTTCCCAGGTATGGCTTATGGATAAGCTGAAAGTGGTGGACCTTTGCCCCGAATATTTAGCCCGAGCTTATTTTTTCTGCCAACGGCTAGTGGATTTTCCCAATGAGGGATGGTAGTGCAACTGGATGTGCAACAGAACAGCAGCTGACGTAGCTTGGCATTGTCCCTGGCTTGACTTGGTTGAAATGAGCTACAACGTGACCTGCCAACTAGACCTACAGTTGATTGGCCTTGCGCACAGCGTGTTTTACTTCCCTTTCCAATTTAGATGCCAGTTTGGACATCAGACCCGTCCAAATAAGGGGGTAGAATACCCGGCCCCATTTCCCATTCGTGGTTTACACTTGACTCGGTACCTCATTGCTTGGAGAAGGAGAGAGCTTTTGGCCCTTGCCCCTAGTTTCAGTTATGCCCTGTCTGGGGAGTGCTTGGCTTGGCTCAAGAACAAGGCACAAGTTGGGCCAACTTTGGCTGCAGAGACTACCACGAGCATGAGTAGAGGACGCAGGAACACCTAACTCACCTATGCCCTTAGTTTATTGCTTTGACTTTTCTTTTCAAGTTTTATGATGTAAAAGCAACTTTGATTCAAATAAGAGAATTAGAGAATGTACTTGTGTTTAAATCAATGAAATTAAAGTTGTAAGCACTGAAAATTTTCCTTTTGGTTTCAAAATGGTCTAAGTTGTAAAAGGTAAAATTTGAGACAAATCCACTTTTATCAAAACTTTTCAAAACAATTTTCAAAAGCGATCACTACCTGACACGCACGGAATCAACCCTCAAGACGTATAGCCCTGAATCAATAGATCGCAACAACCTATAACTGCATTCATACTGGCCCTTTTGTTGCCATACTGAAGATTATATAATCGAGCTAATTGATAATAGAGATAGATGGCCTGATCAAAATGAACAAATAGGGCAGTTGAGTTGGAGATGGTTACGGCCGAACTTTAAGATGAAGTTGTCTACGTATCCCAAAGAAGGGAATCAGGCCTTACGTAGTTCCGTTTTGGTTCACTCGAGTATTAACTCTCTCATTTTGCGCTCTAACTTTTGCCAAAGTCGCCCTTTAGGGTTTTCAACCTTGCGAGCTTAGTTTTTCTTTATTTCTAATTTTCATGCTCTAACTTTTGCCTAGGTCACCCTTCCCGGTTTTCGGCTTAGCGAGCCTCTTAAGGGTAATATTTCTTCAATTTGTCCATATTGATCGGCTGTGAGAATTCCAGGCCATCTAGGTCCATAAAGATGATCGCTCTTCCTGACCAAATAGATTTAATAATGTAATGACCAGTCCAATTGGGTCTAAACTTACTTCTAGGGTTATGGATGGGAGACCGGTTGTCTTTTAGTTCCATGTCCCCTTCTTTAAGATTTTTGGACTTGAGCTTCTTGTTAAAAGCCCTGGCAATCCTGTGTTGATAGACCTGAACATGATACAATGCCTTCAGCCTTCTCTCATCAAATAGCATCAACTCCTCAAACCTGCTCTGCTGCCAGTCTGCCTCCGCTATCTGACACTTGGCCATAACTTGTAGCGACGACACTTCAATTTTAATTGGCAGAACAAGCTCCATCCCATAGACGAGAGAATAGGGGGTTGCTCCTGTAGATGTCCGAATCGAAGTTCTATAGCCCCAGAGCGCGAACGGTAGTTTATCCGGCCAATCCTTGTAGGTCATAACCATCTTTCGCAAGACGTTCTTAATATTCTTGTTGGCGGCCTCAACAGCTCCATTGGTCTATGGTCTATATGTTGAGGACTTGTGAAAAGCCACATTCTATTTCTCGAGCAGATCTACCACCTCTTTCTTGAAGTGCGAGCCATTATCTGAGATGATTTCATTTGGAACCCCATACCGGCAGATGATGTTGTTTCTGATAAACTTGGCTATATGCAATGCCTTCAGTACGGCATAGGATTGAGCTTCCACCCACTTCGTAAAATAGTCAATTGCCACTAGAATGAACTCATGCCCATTTGACCTCTTTGGCATGACTGCACCGATAACATCAATTCCCCAGACTGAGAAAGGCCATGGTGAAGTCATGTTGTAGAGCTTTGACAGCGGGATATTCATGCGATTGGCATGGATTTGACATTTGTGGTATCGCTGTACAAAACCAATGCAATCTTCCTTCATAGTTGACCAGTAATAACCCTGTCTAAGGATCTTCCGGGCTAACATCACACCGTTCATATGCACCCCACACTCTCTCCAGTGGATGGCTTCCATGAGGTGCTTCAATTTCTCTTCTTTAACGCACAACTTGTGCATTCTCAGATGGCCTCTTTTATACAGTTTACCCCCATAGATGATGAACTGGACGGCCAGACACTGTATCCTCGTTTGTCTTGGGCATTTGCCCCTGGTGGATATGTCTCATTTTTCAGGAAATTCCAAATATCATAATACCAAGGATTTTTGTCTTGATCCTCAGCTATCATGGCGATGGTTTCATAGGCCAGCGTGTATTTCTGCTCAATGATGATTGGACGCATTTTGACTCCAAGCGGGATGTCTACCATAGAAGACAGAGTTGCTAATGCATCAGCAAACTGGTTGTTCTCTCTAAGCAGGTGTGTGAATGTCAATTTTTCAAAGCTTAGAATTAGCATATCCAGAGCCTGATGGTAAACCTTCATCTTCGCTTCTTTGATTCTCCAGTCTCCGTTTGTTTAAGAAACAACCAAGTTCGAGTCCCCGATGACATCTAACCTCGTTGCCCTTAGTTCTAGGGCAGTTTCCAAACCAGCAATACACGTTTCATATTCTGCTTGTTAAACACTTTGAACCGGAGTTTGAAAGCTAAGGGTATATCGGAGTCGTCGGGTGTTATCAGCAACACACTAGTCCCATAATCGTCCTAATTAGGACACTCCGTCAAGATACATCGTCCACGTTTCTTTTTCCACTTACAGAACATCTTCATCTGGGAACAAGTATTCCACTATTTTATCGCCCTCTACTGGATGGTCAGCCAGGAATTCCGCTACAACTCTTCCTTTAACGGACTTGCGCGTAACATATTTGAGATCAAATTCAGAGAGAAGAAGCAGCCAACGAGCCAGCCTACCCGTAAGTGCTAGTTTCTCAAAAAGATATTTAATGGGATCTAATCTCGAAACCAGGATTAAAAGTGAGCTAACAAGTAGTGCCTCAACTTCCTAGTAACCAATACCAAGGCTGAGCAAGCTTTCACCAAGGGAGTGTAGTGGGTCTCGCAGTCTAGTATCTTCTTGCTCAAGTAATAGATGGCCTTCTCCACTCTATCTTCAGATTCTTGAGCTAGCATGCACCCCATGGTCGACTCGATTACCGACAAATACAAAATCAAAGGCTTTCCTAGCTCTGGTGGCGACAACACAGGCAGATCCTGGAGGTATTGCTTGACTTGCTCAATGGCAAACTGACATCGATCGTCCCATCAAAACTTTTTTCCTTTCTTTAGGAGACCAAATAGTGGTTCACAAGTCAAGGTTAATTTAGAGATAAACCGTCTTATGAATTGCACTTTACCTAGAAAGCCACGTACCTCCTTTTCAGTCCTTGGTGGTGGCATTTCTAAGATGGCCTTGATTTTGGAAGGATCTACTTCAATTCCCCTCTGCATGATCAGAAAGCCCAGCATTTCCCTGCCGTTACACCGAAGGTGCATTTCTACGAGTTCAACCTCAATCTGTATTCTCTGATCTGTTGAAAGAGTTTCTCCAGCGCGTGTGTAGTGGCCTTCTCGCTCTTTGGACTTGACAATCATGTCATCCACGTACACCTCAACCTCTTTGTGGATCATGCCATGCAGAATGGTGGTCACAGCCATCTGATAGGTAGCCCCAGCTTTTTTTAACCCAAAAGGCATGACCGAGTAGCAGTAGGTGCTGTACGGAGTAGTAAATACCGTATTTTCTCTGTCCTCGGGTGCCATCAGAATCTGGTTATACCCGGAAAACCCATCCATAAAGGAAAGCAAGGCATGGCCCGCTGTGAAGTCTACCAACTTATCAATATGCAACAGTGGGAAATCATCCTTTGGGCTAGCTTTGTTCAAATCCCGAAAGTCAACACAGACCCGAATTCTGCCATCCTTGTTCGGCATTGGGATGATATTGGTCAACCAGGTCGGATACTCGGATACTAACAAGAATCCTGCATCAATTTGCTTGGTGACCTCTTCCTTGATTTTCAGTGCCCAATCCGGACAAATTCTGTGCAATTTTTGTTTGACTGGTCGAGCCTCGGGGTTGAGAGGGATCCGGTGCTGTACAATCTAAAGGTCGATTCTAGGCATGTCTTCGTACGACCATGCGAAAACATCTTTGAAATCTTTTAATAAAGTGATTAAACGCTTACGTTCCTCTAAAGACAACGTGGACCCGATTTGGACCAAGTGTGGATCCTTCTCAGTACCTATATTAATATCAATGATTTCATCAAAACAAGGCTTTACAAACCTCTCCTGTTCTCGATTGATCAAGTTTTTCAAAGCCAGAGAAATTTCTTCCCCTTCGTTTTCGTTAAAATTCTGAAAATCTTGGTCAATACAATAAACTAGCAGCACAGAGAAGTATACAGAATTTGCAGCGTTTTCATTCAAAGGTTCAAATCTTTGGGTTATAGACTCAAAAGAAAAGCTGAATGAAGATCTAGACAGGACTTTGGTGTCCGGGTTACCACCTCGGAAATACCAGACTCAGACCCCTTGGACTGACTTGAATCTAATCCCAACTCGACAGACTCAGTGGAATCAGATTCTGGCTCGTCACCCAATTCAGAACTGGAAGGATAGCCCTCCTCTAGTTACCAAGTAAGATGCGTTGCCCTTGATGTATCCAAAATACCACTAGTTGGGTCCACACCCGGTCCTTCCCCAATCATGGAGACAATAAAGTTATCCCCCAAGTTCTGTAGGTCAACCGCAGGATCTGTTGGGAGATTGGCTAGTGCTGCCCTTACTTCAACCTTGCTGTTGTTTAAGTCATCTTCCGTGCTGTGGCTAATTCTAATGTTTGGTTCAGCCCCTTCCTCATCACTGTCCTATAGTTGTAGATCAAAGAAAATTTCGAATCTGGGGATGCGTTTCTTTGAGGAATTTACCTAAGGCTCCAGAAAGCCGCAAAAAGGGAAATATTCTCCCTCTCGAACAAAAATGCCATTAAGCTTCCCTCAGATTGGCCTGTGGACGAGCTCATAATGCTTTCCAGCTTTCTTGGCCTTAGCTCTGCCCTTCATCTCTTCTTTCTTCCTTATCTAGTCCTCTTTGGTGGGCACATAGCCCAGTCCAAAAGCATGCGGGTTGTGTGGCACCTCTGCTAATGCTGCAACACCCTTCTGCTCACTCTTTTCGAGTCCCATTCCTAGAACATTCCACAACTTGTTCATGAAGTAGATAGACTGGGCACTAACATACATGCCTTCGTTTGCAGCCAGAATTGTCTGCACTACTTGTGCTTCAGCTAGAGTGAATCCCTAAGAGGAACACATCTTTGTCGCCATGATTGATCTCTAGCACTAGAGTAGTCACCTCGGGAGGTGAATGGATGGATGAGTTCCCAAAAACAATTGCTACTCCTCTCCCGTGAGGATGCTTCAACATTTCATGGAGGGTGGAGGACATAGCCTTCATGTGATGTAACCAAGGCCTCCTTAACAGCAGGTTAAAGGTAGTCGGTACATCCAGGATGTGAAACTCAATCTCTTGCTCAGCTGGGCCCACCTGGACTCATACTTTAACTGTACCCATGACTTCTCTGCTTGCATTATCATATGCCCGTATTACCTAGGCTATGGGAACAAAGTCCTCTGGTTTAAGGCCAATTGCGTAGGTGGTACGGGACAAACAAACATTAATGGCAGAACCAGTATCTACCAATACCACTAGCACCCACTTCTCCCTGCATTCCACAGAAATTTATAATGGCTTATTGTGAGCCGAGCCTTCCGGTGGCAGCTCTTTATCTGAGAAAGTGAGCATTGGCTTGGCACCACCTGGAAAGACCAAGCCCACAAGGTGCTCGGGCATAGTATCAATGGACAATTTAGCTTTATCTATTGCCGACAATACTGCTTGCCGATGCACCCATGAGGCCATGAGAATACCCCAGATAGATATGTTAGGTAGGATTTTCTTGAGCTATTTAGTTGCTTCTCTTTCTGTTTCTCAGCCTCTTGGTCATTTCCAGATGCTTTTGCTTGATCCAGGTATGATGGATTAAAATACCGTCCACTACGGGTAAGATGTTCTATTTCCTCAGCATACTATGTATTATTCGGGAGGTAGCCTCCTTAGTCTTCGTCGGTATAGGCCAGACACAAATCATTGTCATCCCACCACTCACCGTCAGCTGTCGACAAACAGTTGTCCGGCTCCACCTGAATCATCTTCACAATACAAGTGCTCCTCTTAGGGTGACACGTGGTTGTAGTTTTCTGACTATCCTCAACTCTTTCTCTCTCAAACTGCTTTAATGCAACTTCCTGTTCAGTGTCTATGTTGTTCACAACACCTACTTCTTGACTTGGGTTTCCCGCATATGTATCCTTCGGCAATTTTCCTTTCTCATTAGCCTTTTTGGCCATTACAGCTACGTCCGCTTCCTTCCCCTCTGGTTTTACTCTAGTTTCTTCTTCTTTGTCTGGCTCATTACTCAGCCATCTGGTGTTATCAGTCGATCCATTCAGGTCAAACCACCCGATTTGTACATCTCCTTGATCATGCTCGTCAAAGAACTGCATGTTGTCTAGATCTCTTTCAAGATCTGCCAAATCATCCAACCCTTGGTTCGGGCCATCCTCTCTGACCACATTAATGCCTACCGAGGTTGGTAGCACCACTTCGGGCCTAGTTTGAGTGGTTGGCATGATATAGCAACTCGGGCCATACACCCACTCAGATAAGTCCCCAAGACACTCTAACAATAGACTAGTACCTCCCTCCGAGGCCAAACCTTCCTTGACTACGGATATTGTCACCACATTGTGAGGCTCAGGTTGTGGCTTAAATGCGTCCATCATGCACAGATGTGTGCCCTCAAGAATGAACAACATTGGTTTCGATAGATGGAAAGGGGGTAATATATATGCTGGGGCCATATACGGTGGCCAGTGTATGGATCAGGTTAAGATTTCGAGGTAGGGGGACTTGATCATGGGCTGGGAGCGGGTTGGTAGTTACATTTGGTTTCTGAGGTGGAGCGATCACCTTATTGTCAATGGGATTTTGAATCTCATGACGCAATCGGAAGCACTGGTTAGTGACATGATCGTGTTGCTGGTGAAAAGCACAGCATTTTGTGGGGTTGTGTTTGGGTGGAAGGGGATTAGGAAGTGGGCGAGGTTCTAAGGGTTTTAGGTGCCCCTTTTTGACTAGCACCTACGTGGCTTTGGATAGGGTCATGCATAGTTGGTTAAAAGTCCTACCCTGAGTTCGGGTAGGGTTGGATGATGTTTGTGGGCCTATACTGGCAAAGGGGTCAGCGGTTTTTGTGGTGGTGACAACACTTACATCCGATGGCCTCGCAACGTTGCTACCACTGGCAGCATTGGAACTGCAAACAAACGGCCTTTTTACTGGCTCCTTCTCATCTGTAATAAGCCCCCACTTCATGGCATCTTTGATTTGTACTCCCATTTCATGAGGTTTTGTAAACGTAAATAACAGGAGCACAATCATTTTCTGCAACAGCTTGCCATGCAGATTCCGGACGACCATTCTGATTTGGCCATTCTCGGAAGGCCTCGTGCTCATCGTCGAGGCTTTGTCCCTTCATCTTGTCATGAATTTAGAGAAACCCTCCTTCAGCTCTTGACGCGTTGCTTCGAGATCATGAGTTGTGACCTCAATTTGCGTATTGTAAGAGTACTGAGCAATGAAGGCTTTAGCCATCTCCTCCCAATTTTGTTTGACGGAATCTTCTAACTTAGCATACCAAATGGGCGCTATACCCAACATGGTGCGACCAAAGAGAGAAAGCTTCTATAGTCTAGTTAAGCCCATCGGCTAGAAGATATCCTAAAATAGTCGCAAGTGAACCATCGAATCCCTATAACCATCAAAACGATCAATGTGTGGTATCTTAAATCGATCTGGCAATGTAACCGCAGAATTAGTATATCCATCCTCTATGTCCGGGATGGAGTTAACCCCTTGCACTCTTTTAAACAATTTCTTCAGTTTGTTGACCTTGAGTGCAGTTGGGTCAACCTTGAACTTGAATGGTGCCTCAGTTCGATAAATCGGGGCTCTGGAAGCTTGTGCCGGGATAGGTTCTGCTAGATTACCTTGGTTTTCTTGAACATTGGCAGTATTAGCAGTGGCTCCAGGTATTGGGATAGTTGTGGTGGGTATATGGGATGCAAAGGCCACGGCCGGCTACGGTGGCTGTTGCTGTAGCCTGGTTATGACCTCGGCCTGTTGGGCTATAATCTCGGCCTAACGGGCCGCATCTTGCTGTAGGGTCTCAATTGTTTGTTGTAGGTGGAGTATCAGTTCCTCCATATTGGTAGGGGGATACTATGACATTGGAATGGGTGACCTTTCTTGAGCGGAACTGGAAGTAGCTGACTGCTCTTGGACTGGATTGAACACAGGCGAGCTAAGGGTGATTGCTATAAGAAGTAGACTAGCAAACTCTGCTTGATTTTCCGTCGTCTTGTAACCGGTAAGAGTAAGGTAAACACAGGTTGTCCCCGAACAAGATTCCCAGCTTTACAAAGTCTTTCGACTCGGGTCCAGAGTACTTAGGAGATATTCGAATTTTCTGAAGCTATGGCTTTTAAACTGCCTAGCAAAAGAAATAAAGCAAAAGAGCAGTAATAAAAAACTGCACAACACCTCAGTTAAGATGTTATCAACACAGACATGATCAAAGCTGTAGGACTGTACTCCACACTGAATTCTACTCCCAAAATAGATACCAACTATACCACTGATATGCACACTCCTGCGTAGTTTCATTGTAAAGCACATATCAATTAAGAAAGAGCCAAAATACCCCTATGAGGGGAAAGGGTTTCCATGTCCTAGTTTTTGTCATGAACTAGGGTTCACTATTTCAATCAAACAGTTTCATGCAATCCTGCATTCGGGTAAGCGTCCTGTCTTAGTTTAGAACAGTCTTTATGGCTTTACTATATGTAACTAAGCCAAATGGTCAAACAGATTGCCTCAACAAGACTACCTAATATATTTCTCACACCTAACACTGAGAAGTGAAAGGAAGATCAAGCGGTACAGCGGTAGTTCAGATCCAAGGGCTGTGTTCCCAACATGGCAGAGCCTACGACTAGTCAGCCTTTTGGCAAGCCTTATAGGCATGCCTCCGGCAAACTGTCCAGGAATAGCAGATGGCAAACACAATGACTTAAGCGCACCATTGCAAATGCAATGCAAAGAACATATAAGTGTAGATAAAATTTCACGTCATGAAGTTAGAGCCAAGTTCTCTAAATCCCCAGCAGAGTCGTCAGAAACTATAGCTTGCTTTTCGTGCTCAGTTTGGATACGACTAGCCCTACAGTTCAGACTCTTGTGGTTCTGAATCTGATCTCACAAGTGCAATGTGAAATAGACAAACACAAAAGAGTCCACATCTGGCAAATCTTTTGGAAAATTGATTTTGAATCAAAAATGCCAAAAATGGACTGCTTTGCCAGATTACAGAGTCACCACCTAAATGTCTTTGGAAAATTTAGGAAACCCGAGACTCGTGCCAAAGGCCATTAGTCTATCATCACCAAAGTGTCTCGGCTCGGGAACTTAGGTACGAGAAGGGAAGATCATGAATTGAGCACCCCACTCGCTCGATCAAAGATTGGCCTCTACTAATCATGTTGTGATTTTTATTTACAATATATGCTCTTGTTCTGATTGTTAGGCTAACGTTACTATGTGTTGCACACAAGTACAGACTAATTTGTGAAAATTGGAACACTTTGATTTCATGTTTGTTTTGCAAAATGGTTTGAATACGTACCACTTGGAAAAAGTGATCTCATATGTACATTTGATCAAATCATCCCAATTTAAGCAATTAGCCTTCATCCACAGGCATTCAAGAGTAATATCACTTAAGCACTTAGCCTCATGGTAATCATGCTTGACATGGAAACATTAACACTCATGCAATATGCTAAAGCAATAAGTGTTCACCTAGTACTCCAAGGCAAGCCAAAAAAAGATAAAATAGTTAGGAAAAATGCATGATCCTAATGATGCAAAATGACTAATGCAAAACATGCAAAAATGCAATTAAGAGGTTCGATTGTCTAAAATGTCATGTGAATCACTTTGATAGCATGTGGTGGCGCACGTATTCAAGGAAGTAATAAATGACAATGCCGTTAGAATGATGAACCGAACCTTATGCATGCAAGACGAATGAATGCAAATCATGGAAAATGCTAAAAGAAACATGATGTTTAATGCTATCCATCCTAAGCAAGTAAATAAAAAGGAGAAAGACGTGGGGTTAGAAGCCATACACATTATTACAAGTTTTCCCTCGCGCTGGAGGTTCCAAATGAATAGCCTAGCTAAGCTAATTAACTAGCTATTTAAAACCAAATGAAATAAATTAACTACGCTAGCTAATTATTACAAATTGAAATTAACTAAATAACTACACTAACTAATTAGTTACAAATGGGAATTCTCTAATTATTACATGTGGGATCAACTAATATAATTAACAATTTAACAACTAATTAAACTCGAGCAGGGTTGTGAACCGTGCTTGCCAATGTGAACATCCTCTCGAAAACACTTCTATTTTGCTGCCAAGATTGTTCTTCCTACAGAAAAAACTCCTATTTTACCTCTACTTCTGTTCTTCCTTGGAAGAAAACAACACTGCCTACTGACATAAAAGTGCTAGGCCGGCTAAAAGTATTGGACGGCCGGCTGCAAATAGTGGCCGGCCGGCCACTAATGTAAATATAGCCCTGCTGTAACAGAAAATGAATAGAGCAAAAACAGGGTGTTCCCAGGGGATATTCATCCTCTCCGCCTCTCCTTATCATGAAATTACTCATAGGAGGGGTAGAATCGATTCACAAATCATCAACAATTGCAAAGTTGTTGCATGATGATCTATGACTCGATTGGACAAAAGCTCAATAAGGGAAACCAAATGACCAACAAAACCTCCTCCCTATCATGAGATGGATCAAGGGAAGCGATTGACATTTGACTCTCAAACCATTATCATCACTAATAAATGAAATGGTGTGGACACGCCTCGAGGGACTTGTGCTACCACAGTTCGGACTCGTTTTTTCACGGTTCTTAATCTGAACCAAAGAGTCCAAATCCGGCAAATTGTTTTGCGAAAACAGATTTTTGAAAGAAGTGCCAAACATGGACTGCTTTGCCAGATACAGAGTCGCCTCCTAAATATTTTTTAATGGGGGAATTTAGGAAACCCTGACTCGGTGCCAAAGGCCACGTGTCCGTCATCACCAAAGTTACCTCGGCTCGGGAACTTGGGTACGATTGGGGAAGGTCAGCTATGAGCACCCCCTCTCGCCCGATCAAAGATCGGCCTCTACTAACCGTGATATCTTGTTTTGAAAACATTATATGCTCTTATTCCGGTTATTAGCCTAGAATTACTATGTTATGCGCGCAGCAAACAAGTATAGACCAAATCGCCTAAATTGGAACAAAACATTTCATATTTGTTTTGAAAATGGTTTGCTACTCGCAAGTAGGCTAAAATGCAGGTTTTGCCACCCTCGAGTGGGCTTTTAGAAAAGATGGTTTTGCCACTATCCAGTGGGCTTTAAAACTCATAGTTTTAATGCATTATTCCAATTTAGGTAACTCGACCTCCATCCACAGGCATTCAAGCAGTTATATCGCATAAGCAGCTAGCCTCATGGTAATCATGCTATTATGACAACATTCGCACGCATGCGGTATGCTAAAGCATAAAAGCTTACCTAGTACTCCAAGCCAAAACAGAAACTAGTTAGTAATCATATGCATGACCCTAGTTCATGTTAAGATGGCTAATGCAACACATGCAGGATGTAGCTAGAATAGGCTCGGCTACCCTAAAGATGGCATGTGAAATGCTGCAACTAACAAGTACTCAACTTGGAATTGAAATACAAGTGCAGTTAGCATGATGTGCCGAGCCTGATGTATGTAAGACAAATGTATGGATGCACGCATGCACAGCATAAGGTATGCTAAATTACTAACCATCGAAAGAAGATAAGTAAAAGGGAGAAAGAAGTGGGGATTGGAAGACATGCACACACGTACCCACACTTATTACAAATTCGCCCTCGCTCGGAGGGACCAAAAGAATAATACAAATTAATTAACCTACAAGCTAATTAATTATTACAGACCACCTAATTAATTAAGCAAATTAACTAAGCTAAGAAAGCAGTAAAGGCCTTGGGAAGAGGGTCCAATGCGCGCGTGCTCGGGTTTGCTCGAAAATCCAACGCCATGCACAAATTTGCCTCTGTTTTCCCTGCTCTGCTCCTCTGAAAATTGCACAAGTCCCAGGGAGCACTCTATGGACACTGTCGAACATCACCGGCTAAGACAGAACACCACCGGCCATGTCCGGATGGTCATCGACCATTTGTAAAGCCATCGGCCAACAATGGATGGCCGATCAGCAGTATAGATGGCCGGCCGGCCAAAGCTTCCTGCAGAACCTGTTTTGACAGCAGCAGAGGGAAAAACAAGGCATGGCAATGCATTTCAAGCAAATGTATGCACCACCACATCCCTTATCATATTTATGACTCAAAGGGGTATGGTGCTCGATTCTCGGACCACCAATCACGCATTTCAATGCGTGATGGCCCAAGAGACCAAGTATGCATTTTCAATGTAGAATGAAATGCACATAAACAAACAATGAGCTCAACCTCTATCATACTCAATTCAAGAGGCAAAGCATGCATGCCAATGTAATGCAACCTAGGCATGTGAGCTAAGTGTGCAACATGATCATGCAAACAACAAAACCATGTGCAATAGGCACATGAACTAAACAAGTAAGCATGCAAGGCATATAACATCAATGTTAATGACACACATGCAATAACATGAAAGGCATAACACATGTAAATATGCAAAGCAACTTAACACAAGAAGCATGCCAAATGCGATGACACTTAAACATGCAACATGTTAATAGGCTAAGTACCTAAACATACAAACATGTATAGCATGCAACAACATGCCAAAGGGATGGTCTTAAACTAATTTGGACAGCTCTCTTCTAGGTCCAAAACAGCGGCCAAAACGATGCAACAAAGGCATGAAAACACACACACACAAGCATGCATGCACAAGGGCCTAGACATGGAGCATAAGCCATCAACTCTTCAAAACATGAAAGGGATGGAAAATGCAAGTATGCAAGCATGGAACATGGACTGAAATATGGTTTCCAATGATGCCAAATCATGAGAATAGGCCAAGTAAAGCATGCTAGTGATCCACATACCCAAGGCTAGTAAGCTAGAATGCAAAGAAGCTATACAAAACATGGAAAGCATGACTCCAAAGACCTAAGAAAGACCTTAAGAATGTTAAAACATGACCAAAAACTTCACAAAGCTAAGCCAAAATATGCAAGCATGGTGGTCCAAATGCTAGATACATGTTAAGGCAATTTCATGGCATTACAAGACAAGTATGCTAAGCATGCATGGTGTGTCTAAACCAATTAAAAACAGTGCTATATCATGGAAAAATAAGCACAAATAACACTTAAGACATGGCCAACATGAACTCAAGAATGGTGCTCACATATGAGGCTAAAATGGCATATATTGAAGACAACAAGGAGAGGGGGTGGCCCTCTCCTTCTTAGGACCTTAAACCACCATCCTCATCACTGAAATCCCTCAAGATTTCAGTGGTGAGGAGGCCCAAACAAGGTGGTCCCGGAGTTCACCAAAAATAGCACAAAATGGGGCCAAATAAGGCCTAAGAGGGGGTAAACGACCCCAAACACAAAAGTGAGCTTAATGAAGTATCTTAAACACAAAAAAAAAAAGAACTTTTTTATGTTATACACAAAGCTCAAATCAGCAAGCAAGATAGGATAAAAGTGTGTGCAAAAACGGGGAATAAAGAGGGAAAATGAGTTACCTTTGTAGCCAAAAGGGGACAGCAGCCTCTTGGTCTAAAAAAACAGTCCCTTAGCCTTTGAGAATGGCCTCCAAGCTCCTTAGGTTGATGATGGAGGTGTTGTGCTAGGAGGTGTAGTTCAAATGGCCAAGAACTAGACCCTTTTGCACCCTCTAACCCACACAAATGTAGAGAGAGAGAGGGAGATATAGAGAGAGAGTGATATATATATATATATATATATATCTTATATCAAATTTTCTAACCCTTGAAATAGAAGGAGAAGCTCTCCTTATATAGACAAGGCAAGGTGCCAAGCTTCTAAGAGAAGCTAACAAGGTGCAAGCTTCTAAGAGAAGTAAGCTAAAAAGGTGCAAGCTTCTCCAAGAAGCTAAAAAAGGTTCAAGCTTCTTGGAGAAGCTAAAAAGGGTCAAGCTTCTTGGAGAAGCTAGAGCAAAGGTTCAAATGGTTCAAGCTAGAACCAAGGGTTCAAAAGGTTCAAGCTTCTTGGAGAAGCTAAACCAGGGGGTTTAAAAGGTTTAAACCCCCTCAAGAAAAGGTCTCTGCCAGAAAAAGAGTCAATCGGCCAACAAAGATGGCCGACCGACCACAAAAGATGCCGACTGGCTGCAAAAGATGCCGACCAGCCGCAAAAGGTGCCGACCGACCACCAATAGTGCCGACCGGCCATCACCAATGGCCAGTGGCAAGAAAACAGGGCCAGTGGCCTCACGCCATGGCCGGTGAGGTGTGGGGATGTCCAATCAAGCCATTCCCTGTCCCAGAAGCAAAAACAGAAGTCGAGAGCTCTTGAGGCAAGACACGCGGCCGAAACCTCCGAGAACTCAAGACGAACACGAACATGGATGATCACCAAGTGTTCAAATGGTGACGTCCAAGTCTTGAGGACGGTCAAAAATGAGGTGTCTACAAATGGCCTAAGACTCAATGGGTTCAACTAATGTTCGGTTGAACCCCAAACCATATTATTATCTTATTCCATTTTAGCCCCAATTTTATTACTCCATTTTAATTACCTTTCCATTCATTAGTCAATTAAGTCCAATAATGAAGATTGAGTCCACTAATGAAGAGAAGTATCAAACAAAGGGTTGTTTTGGGCATGAGAGAGATGTCATGCCATTGATAATGAACCTCCGAGGAGATCAAACCATTAAGCACAACGATCTCTATCTCAAGCTTAAACAACCAATCAGTTGAAACAACTCTCAAGGCAATGAAAAGCCAAGAAATGAGAGAGATGCAATGGTGATTAGAGATGAACATAAGCATGGAAAGCAATAAATAAACGCTATCAACTCAAATAGGTTGGTGTCTAAGGCCTAAAACACCAAACCTATGAGGACCATTACACTACAAGCGTATCAAACAAAGCATGAATGACATGAACAACTTAAAACAGTCCTAAAATAGGCTAAAACAATGCTGGAATTGAAGTCAAAAGAGCTAAAGGAGTAGGCTAAATAATGAAGAATTTAAGCTAGTAAATAAGCCAAGAGAGGGGTGGCTAACCCGTCCATTTTTGGGACTTCAAAACATGATTTTTAGCCTTTGAAAAAACTTTGAAATTTAGTGGTAAAAAGTTCAAAAAAAGTTGATGAAGGGAACGGAAACACAAGGGCAAAAGCCTAGGAAGCAAGCTTCAAAGAATGGTCGTCCACCCTTCTACCTTTAATGGCTTTCAACCACAAGTTTTAGCCCAAAAATGTAGGTGAAAAACAGCCCAAAAATAGCTATAAATACAGTAGATAAATAAGGGAAACATAGCTAGGAATTATACCTCTTGAAGAGGATTATCATTTTTGAATTATAAACCACCAATTCACACTCTTAATAGCTAAGATGCAAACTTAAACACCTCAGCAAAGAACCCTCCAAGTTTGGTTTAGAGAGTGTAGGTCAAGAGTGGGCAAGGTGCAAGAGAGAAAGAGGGAAATGTAGAGAGAGAAATATTTTTTAAACTTTTGCTCCACAAAATTTTTCTAACCCTATATCACAAGAGAGGGTCATCTATATATTGAAATATATGAAAGACTCTCGCAAATATTCAAACAAATACAGCTGGTATAGTGCATGTATCTGTGGAGATAGCTGCCCAAAAAATATCTGGTTTTGCATAAGTGGCCGGCTAACCACTAGTGGGCTTGCAAGTCTTAGATGGTCAGGCTTGAAAAGCTGCTGTTTTGGATTAAAAAAATGGTGCAAAGTTGGCATGTTTCTGAGGCTCAAAGCTGAGGCTTCCTGTTGAGGAATGCGAGCATTTGACAAGCATATACAAATTCATTATTAGGTGATCACTCGGTAGGGCCCAAGTTGTAAGGGCAGTCAAAAATGGGGTGTCTACAGCTGCAAGATCAAATGCACTGTGAGTAATAGTATTGTAAAGATATGTTCTTGATTGATTACTTTGAGCCATGAATGGTGATTTGTGCCAACATTGTGTTTTGATTGAAATGAATGAAGTTCGTAAATGTTATATGACATATGCAATGTGGACGTAAGGTCATTTCGTTTATGTTATGATATGTTTGGGCCTAAGGCTATTTTATGGGCCCGAGACCATTCTGTATCATATGTGGGCCCTAGGTCGTTCTGTTAATGACATGATAATATGTGATTGGATCTCAGGTCGTTCTGAACAATTGTTAATATGTGGGCTGGAGGCTGTTCTGTTAATATGATGGGCCTAAGGCAGTTTGGTTTATATAATGGGCCTAAGGCCGTCTGTTTATATGATGGGCCCAAGGTTGTTCCATGTTATATTGGGCCCAAGGCCGTTCCATATTATGATTATGGATATTGTGAGAACCTTATGCTCATTTATTTACACTACTTTATTGTATTATTACTCATTGAGCTTCGCTCACCCAATACTATTTATGCACATGTAGGTGATCTGGGCATGGAGCCCACCCTTAGAGTCAACTTCAGGAGCTATTTTGTGAACCTGTCGAGTTATGCCTCCGAGATGGAGTTTTGCCTTTAACTCACATTATGCTTTGACTTTATTTTCTTTTTGCTATTATGGTCTTGGGTTAGGGCTGGGCATAAGGTTATTCGAACGGCCTAACTCGAACTGATCGGCATACAAATGGGCGGTTTCGTAGACACAATGCGGCGGATGCAGTTTGGAATATGGCATGATTGCGCGTTTAACCCGCACCCGCAAGAACTCGCTCGCACTTAGACTTTTTTATTTTTTAATTTTTTTTAAACCTAGACTGTTGTTATTTTATTATTGCATTTTGGATGAATGTAAAAGTTAATGAAGAATTACTTTTAGGTAAGCTTAGGATTTTGAATGATTTTACTTTAATTATATTGTTGCGTAGTATATAGTGAATAAGATTGATGACCAAGTTTAGGATTTTGAAAGATGTGCTTGTATTAGTTTATGATTTAATTTAAAAGTTTAGGATTTTGAATGATTAATTTGTGTTAGGAATTGATTTTGTTGTATTTTTAATTTTATAAGTTTTAATTCATTAATTATTAATGTTGGAGCATTTTAGAATAATGGAGGAAAAGGATCCAAAATAAATATTTACAAAATGGGGGAAAAAAAGGCTCCAAAATGAATTTTTAAATAAAAAAGTCTAATATGCAAACCGCCTGCACATCTGCGAACCCTATCCGCACAAACCGCAACCCGTACTATAGGTAGTTGTGGGTTGAATTTTCCTTAAACCGCATATATGCGGATGAGTCCAAACTGATCCGCAAAACGCCCAAAACCGAACTGCTACCTGTAACATGCCCAGGGGGGACTCGTGCGCGTTAAACAGTTCGGACCCTCAGTCTCTTTGATCTAGTCTCACGAGTGCAATGTGAAACATAAATGAGAGTCCATATTTGGCAACTTTATAGAAAATCCATTTTATTACAAAATTATTACCACAAATGGACTACATCACCAGATCTTAGAGTCGCCACCTAATATTTATTTTGGGAAATTAGGAAACCCGTGACTCGTGCCAAGGTTACTGTTCGTCGTAACCAAAATTGTCTCGGTTCGGAACCTTAGATATGAGAGGGGAAGGTCTTCAATTGAGCACCCCCGCTCACCCGATCAAAAGATTGGCCTTTACTAACCATGATATGAATTTTATGTTCTTTATATGTTCATGTTCTGATTATTTAATAAATCCTAAAATTTACTATATGAAACATACAAGTATAGACTATGCCACCCACTTTGGAACAACTTGATTTCATGTAGTTTTGAAAGAGTTTTGAAGATGTACAACCCAAATAAATTGAGCTTACAAACATGAAAATCAATATCATTCTAAATTAAGCGACACAACCTCCATCCACTGGCAGTTATAGAGCTATATCACATAAGCAAATAGCCTCATGGTAGAATGCTAAACATAGTAAGAAAAACACACACAAATGGGATGCTAAAGCATAAACACTTACATGTTTGACGACCCGCGAAGAAGCTACAAAACAAAGTTAGTAAAATATGCATGATCTTATACACAAAATCCTAATGCAATTCACTCATGAGATGCAACTAAAGATTCAGCTTCTAAGATATGACATGTGAATCATCTCAAGAACATGAGGTAGCGCACATAATCACATAAGAATCGATTAAATTCACAAATGCAAAATTAGCCGAATCAAGATGCATGAAACATGGATGCAAAGCATGGATATAATGAAAGACGAAATATGATGCATATTCACAGATAAAGAAAGCAAGTAAAAGAATGGGATAGAAAGCAGCGGGGCGGGAAATTATTACAACACTTTGAATAAATTATTACAAACCAAATAAGAGAGAGAGAAGGGAATATTACAACAAAATAAAAACCTCACAAACTCTCAAAATTAAAAAAATAATAATAATAAAAATAAAGAAACTTCATGTGCTTTGGGGATTGCCAGAAAATATTCTACTTGACACGGGAAGACTACTCCGTTCTGCCTGGGGAAACTTATTTTGCAGGAGCACTATTCATCCTGGGGCACTATTCATTGCCGACAGTATTATTCACCACGATAATTACTATTTACCCTTTTTGATCGTTATTCATCTTATCGGGCATTTTTTGTTCACAGTTACTATTCATCGCAGGAGGTACTATTCATCGTCGAGGTTACTATTCACCGCCAGAGGTACTATTTACCGCCGGAGGTTACTATTTATCCGGTGGGGTAAATTAGTTAAAGTAATAAATTTCAATAGTTTATATACAATATTTAAATTACAGCAGATATGTGGGTGGTTCAGCCTTCCCGTTAAAGCAGTAAAACAATTATATAAAAAAAAGAGTAATTTACAATAGATATGTGGGTGGTGCAGCCTTCCCGTTAAAACAGTAAAACAGTTATGAAAAGCAGTAAATGAAGTATTTAAACAAATTATATCACATTTTTAAATTAAATAAAAGTTTGCGAAAACTCACCTTTTGGGGAAATGATGAATTTTCTGAGTCACAAACTTTCTTTTGATTACCCTCAAGTCTATGGAATGTGTTC
This sequence comes from Camellia japonica, assembly GCA_030407325.1. Lineage (NCBI taxonomy): Eukaryota > Viridiplantae > Streptophyta > Magnoliopsida > Ericales > Theaceae > Camellia > Camellia japonica. Next base: position 115,335,103 of record JAPPVO010000036.1, on the reverse strand, counting down.
TCAATTTTCAATCCAAAATTGGAAATACAACTTTAGTGGTTGTTTTTTGAATGGTGTATTGATGAAATGAAAATAAAAATATCAAAGAAAATATTTTATTTTCCCTCTCTCTCTCAAAACATAATTTTCCTTCTTTCTGATTCTTTTTCTCTCAAACATAACTCTCTTGCACCACTTCTTTTTTCCTCTCTGATTCTCTAATCTAATTCTCTCAGTCTTTTCAGATTAGCCCCTTCCTGAGCCTCTTCCTTTGATTGCTTTATATAAGCAGAAACTAAGAAGAAACAAGCAAACAAAATATAATATAATAATATAATATTATATAATATATATATATATATATATATATATGCAATTGAATCCAGCAGGCCAGCCAAACTCTCTCCACAAACAAACTATATACATATAATATAATAAATATCTAATATAATATATATATATATATGCATTATGTGCTTAGATTTGGATGTCGGCAGCCAAGGGCTGACTGGCATAAATTTTTTTATTATTTTTCTTTTATAATGTATATAATATAATATATAATAACAAAAATATATAATTTATACCAATTTATATAAAAACACCAAAAATATGAACAATATTTGTCTTGTATATTATATATATAATATAATATATAATATCAAAAATATATAATTTGTACCAATTTATATAAAAACACCAAAAATATGAACAAACACATAAAATTATGCAAAATTACAAAATACTAAACTAATAAAATTTTAATAGTTTAAAATAATTTGGCCATAATGGTGAATGCTGGGATTAAAGTTCAAATTCCATCTTTCTTACTGAGGATTCTGTGAGAAACACATTCTAATTGTCATCATCGGATAATCAAAAGAAAGTGCCCAAGTCTTAGGGCCGGTCAAAATAGGGTGTTTACACTACCACCCCTATTGTAAACGGTATGTATAAAACTTCCTACAGTACTTAATTTTTTGTATGGGCATGTAAATGTATGAATGTGTTATGGTGTAAGTTTTATAATTTTGCTCATATTAGCATTGCTCAATGGACTTCTTCATTTGTTGTATACTTTCGCTTATGGCCCCATTATAATAACTATTCCATGTGTTTGTATGAGGCCGAAGGTAATCAAGTGATTACTGGCCGGTTATGATCTAAACTTTTAGGGCGGGTTTGGGTCATGAAAGATCCTTCCGGTTAGTACCGGTAAAATGACTTTGGTTGTGCTTGTATAGCCGATTGGCAAACACGTACCTAGAGATTCCCAGTTTGTTGTATCCACTACCCTATTTTCTGTACAAAAAGATTATTTTCATGAATTGATACATAATTTGGCCTTATATTGTTTTGAGATGAAAAACGAGGAATGTTTGATAAACGGTATGTATATGCATTCATCTTCTAATTTTTCTAAGATTCATATGCTGTCTTAGAGTATCTCTACTGGGCTTTGGCTCACCCTATGTAGAAAACAACTTTCAGGTGCTGATTGCACGCCTCCATCAAGGACGTAGCTTGGATGGACTTGGAGCATAATGCTTCATTTTTGGTTTCATGATGTAATTATTTTGTATAAGCCTAGGGCTTTACTTGTATTGAGATTAAACTCATTTTGTTGTAACCAAGCATCGCCTTGGAAAGTTGTAGCCATTAAGGCATTTCATTACTTGGTTTTATTTCTCTTTTTACTCTTGCATCCATGCCATATGCTATAGATTCAGAATCTAGGATTGGTGAATATATATTGCATATGTCATATTTTGTAATGATCATAGATATAATGAATAGATGTGCTGAGATTATTGATCAATTGTAGCCCTATTATGACATGGGTTAACATTAATTATTTCGGAGCGTTACAAATTGGTATCAAAGCAACCAAGTTAGAATACTTTGGGATCGTAGGATGTGGTTTTTACTACAATGGGTTCTCTTGTTAGATGATATTAGAAATAGACCCAGTATGCTATGTGATATCATACTTATGTGATTAAGTGGGTATGAGATTTAATTTCTTAGCTATTGATTGGGTCTACGAGTTTTTAGAAGTCCTGTTAGAAGAGCACTTGATCATTACTATTTCTAATTGGAACTCTGGCGATGTTGCGGGACAGTCACTATCTAGAAAGGAAATTTGTTTGTATTTATGTGATTAAATGCTTAAGTGGAGTGAATTATTCGTTGTCCATCGCATTAGGACGAGAGCGAATTAGCTTTGGCACATTTGTGAATGTGCTAATCTATTGTGTTACCTTTATTAGGATGTCAGGACATGGACATGGTGGTGGTAGGCGTGGTAGGCCTAGGCGGCAGGAGGTGCCATTATCGGATGATATTTCGACATAGGGGGAGCGAGTTGGTTAAGTTAACGTGGCTGAGCCGGTAGGTCAGCAAACCATCGGTGCTTTAGCCCAAGAAATGTCTCGTGCTTTGCGGAAGTCTATGGACATTCTCAGGGCTGAGAATCAAGTCCAGGCCCATGTTGCCGAGACATGGTCGTCTTTTCTAAAGAGGGAGCTTTTCCAATCGAATCTAGATGAGTTTTTAGGGGATCGAAATGAGCCATTGAAGGCAGATGAGTGGCTAGAGTAGATGGTGAAGACGTTCGAGATTGACATCGAGGACAACGGTTTGACAGTGACCTTGGCATCCTTCCAGCTAAAGTGAGATGCGGGTCAATGGTGGAAGTATGCAAGTGGGCACATTGGGGTGACGTAGGAGGCTGTTGTCAACGCTTTCCAGGACAAGTTTTTACCTCCCACTGCTAAGGAGAAGTTGAGGGATCAATTCTTGAAGCTCAAGCAGTTGAACACACTTGTAGCAGAGTTTGAGGTAGCTTTTACTAGCCTCTCTAGATTTGCACAGGAGCTTGTGGCGATGGAGCAACGCTATTGTGTTGATTTTGAGAAGAGACTAAGGACCGTACTCTTTTCCAAGGTGGTCGGGTCTATGATTAGGGATTATGATCGTCTTGTGGAGGCGGCGGCTTATTTAGAAACCATGATTCAGGCGGAGGAGGAGAAGATCTAGACAGAGGAGTTAAGAGGTTCAGGGACAATAAGAGGACAGAGGGGTTCCACCCCACAGCAGTCCCAGGCAGCATAGTTCAGATCCATCTTTCTTGTTCAGGGAGGAGTAGTCAGGGTGGGATTACTTTCTTTAAGTATGGTCAGCTAGGTCACAAGTCTTTAGTCTGCTTGCAGAGAGGAGAAGGGCAGCAGTCTGCATTGTTTGCAGCTCGTTCTCAAAGCTAAAGTGAGGGGAGAGGGTAACCGCCTACCTGTTATCAGTGTGGACAATTAGGGCACTTGAGAAGGTTTTGCTCTCAGGCAGATGGCACACCTAATGCATGTGGTTTGAGGCAAACACAGAGCCATCAGTCTACCCAATCAGTGTAAGTCTTGAAGGCCACTCAGGGAGCCTCTTCAGCTCAATCAGCTTATCAGTCTTATGCTATGAGGGGTGAACAAGTGGAACAGAGACCTATGGGACGTGTGTATACTATTACCACGCCAGATCAGTTGACAACACCTTTTCTTTTGAGATGTAACTTCTTGTTGTTTAATTGTATTGCCAATGTGTTGATTGATACTGGTGCATCACATTCCTTCATTTCATCTACATTCGCATCAAATTTGGGATTACAAGTGGCTCAATTAGCATCTTCACTCAGGGTAGAGTCTTCAGTTGGTGGTAAGGTTGACTTGGACCGGAGATGTCGTCGTTGTGAGATTGAGGTTACCGGTTGCTAACTTCCTTTTGCTTTTGTTTTGCTAGACATGTTGAGTTTCGATATCATTTTAAGTATGGATTGGTTATCCTCATATCATATTGTTATAGATTATTACCGCTAGAGAGTTATCGTGTGCACCTCGGGCGGTGACTTTTTATTTTTTGAAGGACCGAGCTGATAGAGTCTTATCGCCAGTTTATGATGCTCGTAGTAGGGGCGAGCTTAGTTATCTTCTTGTAACACTCTTGGGTAGTGAGAGTGATGTGGTCCGAGTTGAGTTGTCGAGGGTAGTTTGTGAATACCCAGATGTCTTTCCTGAGGATCTTATTAGTTTGCCACCCCACCAGAAGGTCGAGTTCTCCATTGACTTGGTGCCTGCCATTGCACCGATTTCCATGGAACTGTACACATTTACATTCGTCGAGTTGCATGAGCTAAAGATTCAACTCCAAGAGCTATTGGATAAGGCCTTCATTTGCTCTAGTACATCGCCTTAGGGAGCATCGACTCTCTTTACTAAGAAGAAGGATGGTACAAGATATAAATTTGCATCCGCTGAGTTGCATGAGTTAAAGATTTAACTCTAAGAGCTATTAGATATGGGCTTCATTCGCCCTAATACATGGCCTTAGGGAGCACCAGCTCTCTTTACTAAGAAGAAGAATGACACTTTGAGACTATGTATAGATTACCGGAAGCTAAACCGGGTAACTGTTAAGAATAAGTATGCATTACCTCGTATAGATGATCTGTTTGATCAGTTGAAGGGGACTTGTTTCTTTTCTATGATTAATTTGAGATTGGGTCATCACCAGTTGAAGGTGAAGAAGGAGGATATTCAAAAAATAGCATTCCATATGTGGTATGGCCACTACGAGTTCTTGGTGATGCCTTTTGGGTTAACTAATGCACTGGCTTCATTTACGGGTTTGATGAATTAAATCTTCCGTGAGTTCTTGGACCGTTTTGTGGTTGCCTTTGTTGACGACATCTTGATCTACTCAACCTCTAAGGAGGAACACAAGGAACACTTGTGGGTCGTACTTGAGTTGCTTAGAGTCCACCATCTATACACTAAGTTCGAAAAATGCAAGTTTTGGTTAAAAAAAGTTGAGTTCTTAAGCCATGTGGTATCTAGGGAAGGAGTGCCAGTAGACTCATCTGAGATAGAGGCAATGCAAGATTAGAAACAACCTAAGAATACCTTTGAGATATGGAGTTTCATTAGCCGGGGTATTACCGACGTTTTGTGAAAGATTTTTCTAAATTGGCTTCACCATTGATTAGATTGACGAGGAAATGAGTAAATTTTGTGTGGAGTGAGACTTTTAAAAATTCATTCCAAGAGCTTAAGGTTAGACTCACCACTACTCCAGTATTGATTATTTCGAAGAGATGTTTGGACAATGCAGTTTATTGTGATACGCCACGGGAAAGGTTAGGTTGTGTACTGATGTAAGAAGGGAAAGTGGTAGCATACAGTTCACGGCAGCTGAAAAAATCACTACTGAGTCATTTAGCTAATAACCAAGTAAGATCTCAAGAAGATCGGAAGAGTCAATATAACCTTCCTTTTAAGTCCAACCACCTTAGATAGCAAAGTTACCATTTTGATAGATCTTGACAAAGTATTAACACAAGGTCTACATGAGTTGACGGAGTATAAGGATAGATTACAAATGATATATATAATAATTACAAAATCATGTCTTAAATACAACAAGTGATTAACCACTTACAATCTTAAAACGGTTTTATAATACTAGTTCCTAACTCTCATAGGGTAGCCATACATCTTCAAATACTTGAACTTTGCCTTTGACCAGTCTAATAGTTTTCAATACTTGGCATGAAACGCCATGAGCTTTCAATGCCCAGTATACGCACACACACCCTGTCCATTTTTCCCAATCCAATACACCATCACAATTATAACAAGTAAGTATTGAAGCATGACAATCATTCAATAATAAAGGATGACAGGGTTAGATGTTAGTAATCTACAAACCCCACAAAGAGATTTCATCCTCACAACCACAAGAATTGGACACCGGACTATTCAGAACTCCCTCTTTTGTTGCTTTACAAACCTTACAACGGATGCCTGTAATGGTTACATATCGCACAGTGCCATCGGTGGACCTCAAAAGGGACAACGAAAAAAAAAAAGGTTTTATCATCCCAAATCCAACCTTAGCCTTCCAAAAAAAGTTTCATCTTCCTGAATGTCCCATCCAGATCCAACCTTATCTCATGAAATCAAATCATTGCAAAGAGTCCGAATACTTCCGTTCCATTCTAGGGTTTCCACAATAACTGCTTGCGCAAGACTTAAGCTTCAATTAGGGAGCACATCCCATCAATCCATACATAACATATTATCATCTCTTCATTATTCAAGTGATCAAAAACCCAATACCACCCTAATTAAGGTTTCCATTAAGCTAGATGTCTTAAATTAACGTTAGATCAATTTAACAAGATAGTAATATCCACATAGATATGAGCATCATCAAATGAAAAAGATAAGGAACATAACCATAACACATCCAATATCATACCAAGACATGATGATATACTAATAAGCATATCCATGAAGACAAGAGCTTAGAATACCAATGCAAAACTAAATTTTCAAATTCAATACGATTTAAAGATTAAAATCAAAGGGGACCATTTCAGATTTTTCTCGAGCCTTCCCTTCCTATTGTTTGTAGAGAATTTTATCTACTTTTCAAAACATTTTTCGAAAATGGAATTGCTTTTCTAGATTTTTAGTTAATTAAGAAACACTACAGCACTATCCAGATTCGTCAACCGTTATGAAAATTAGATTATCTTTCAAACCGCTAACTCTTTTTCAATGAGACCAATTTTCCTTGAAATCTAACTCTTTTAAGGAATTTTTTGACATAAAAAAATAGGTCTAGGAGAGTTTTATACATTTTTCTAGAATTTTCGAAAGTTGGTTGTAAAATTGGTTTTTCATACGAAATACTCAAAATAAGAAGACAGGTGATAAAATAGGCTAACTAAGGGAAATTCTTCACTTCTTTTGTGATGAAAACATACTAAATGATGTATCAATAACTCATATTTTTAGAGTGACGGAATGCCTTTGGAAATAATGTGAGATACGAGAAAAAAAAAGGGTAGTTTTGCATATATTGAGAGGAAATATGAATAGAGGAAGGATCAAAGCTCAATTCATCGAATTTGAACACATGAGCACCATTACAATACATCTGAAAATGCTATTTCAAATCTCAAAAAGCATGTATTTGAAAAAGGAAAATAAAAGACAAAGTTGTGTTGTGGTTTACTTGAGGCTTGGTTGAATTGCTAACAAAACCTTATCTTTCTGTCATTTCCTTCATGAACTCTTTTTTCCCTCTCATTCTCTCAGCTGAATATCTAAGTTTGTGAGTGTCTTTTGTGGTCAAAAGTGTAGAGAGAATTGGTGTATTTATAGCAAAATTGGTGTGAAATGTTCGAATTGCCCATTGGTTGGAAATGGATTGGATATTTTGGATTTAGTTTGAATTCAATGTAATGAAGGATGATTATGAAGCCTAATTGTGTACCTAAACATGATCTAGTTAGGGTTAGGGCTTAAGTAAACTAACTTGGTTATAAGTACAAGACATATACATAATGCATTTGTACCTTGGTCAAATATTCTTCCTAAAATTACGCAAATTTGACTCAAAAGTACATATATATATATATATATATATATGTTCAAGGGGATGGCCTGCCCATGTGCAAGTAATTTTGGGGAATTTGTTTTGATTTGTTGTGTACAATTTGAAGATATTGTGTACAAAATTATTTATTTAAGAAAGATACAAGTATATATATATAACAGTTACTAGTTTGGGGTCAACATGTGATTGAAGAAAAATATGATGGCCAAAATCTTAATTTATGAATTTGAACATTTAATTAAGTGTAGTATTTAATTTATTTAAGGCCTGGAAATTTAATTTCGTTAAAGTTTCTTTGTTTTGAATTAAACGGCGAATTGTACTGAGAATCGGAAACCTAGGGTTTCTTGTATGGAAAATATACTTAAAAAAATTAATTGAATTATTATTGGGGTTTTGGAAATGATCCTTGAGCTCCAGGTTTAACCAAAGTTTTCAAGTTTTCGGTTGGCGCGCATTTTCAACTCTATAACTAATGTTGAAGACAAATAAGGATTTGAGGGTCTTTATTGAAATAATTAAAAAGTCAAGGACTTAATAAGTTTTAAAAAGGTTAGGTGCCTCACAGCCTACTATAGACACCCCATTTTTGACCGCTCTTAAGACTTAGGCGCCACTGATTGATCATTCGATGATGAAAGTTGTGCTGTGCAAATGTTTGATTTCTTCAGCAAGAAGAGCTCTAAATCCCAACCTGACACTCCATTTTTGACCAAAACAATTTTAGACCAAAAAGTTTTTTAGACCTTAAAACCCTCTCCTTCAAAATATTTTTAAAAAGCTTCTATGATGTTCCGAGGCTCATATTTTGTTTAAAAGTTGCACTTTTCGGTAAAACGAGCAAGGACAAAGTGGAAATAAATGGAAGAGAGGTGAACTCTTTGAAAAATCTTTTAAACATCTTATTTTGACGTTTGGAGTTGAAGAAAATAAGAGGGGAGTGAAGAAAACTAGTTGGGGAAGAAGTTGGGCTTGAAACCGTAAGGGAGAACTGAGTAGCCTACACTAAATCAGGCCTATCTCTTTTTACACATAGAATTTTTGCCACAATTCGAAAGTAGACTTCTGGGGCTTCAATTTAGACTCAAGAATGACCTAAAACCAAGTCCGGATAAAGGAGATATGCCCATTTGAAGTCGGGCCTGGAAGTAGATTTTTCTTGTAGCTGGCAGGTAGCCGGCAATCACCATTTGTGGATGACCGGCCACCACTTTTGGCCTGCCGGCTACCTTTTGGCCACTGGTGACCAAAAACAGAATTTTTACAGATATTTTTCTCCAGTTGTTTTCACACTGCTCTAGCTATTTTTGAATAGATATTTTTGACCTAAGGCTCATGTTTTCTATATATACATGACCTATCTCTCATATTTCAAGGTTAGAAAAACTTTGGGAGCAAAAAATATC